>CAODLS010561864.1:0-10703 GCA_948243855.1 Flueggea neowawraea | reverse complement strand
TCGGAACAAAGGAGAACATCATTGGGCATCAAGAACGAAGAGATTTCGCAAAGAATTAGAGGATTCAATCATGGGTTTTCCTTCTCTCTCTAGATTTCTCTTTGATCTTGTTGTTTATCTCTCAATAGTTATGAATTAGTTATATTGTGTACCTAGATGTGATGAACCCTAGGCAGGTTATTTGATGTTGGATTATGTTATTTATTCAATTAATTTATGGATTGCGACTCAGTTATGATTTGTATTGCGTATTGTTGAATTGATTGTTGCTAGCCTTTCGGTTCCAATATTGTTTCGTACATGTGCAATCGAGAGATTCTGTGTATGATAGAGCGTTCATAATTGAGAGGAGTTGCATGCAACCTAGAGATAGGTCGACATAAATCCTCCAGATTAGGGTCAAACCTAATAGTGAAATTCATAGAGCAGAGTGTTAAAGCAACGATAGGGGTTTTAATTAGGAAGAGATTTCAGTTAATCAACCTAGTCGTTAGGCATTAGCTAACTCGAGAGAAAGGTTAATATACCTTAGGAATTTCCACGGTCCAATTGCCTGAATGATTGTTTGTATAACGAGTCCTTGTTACTTAATTCTGTCTAGGGGGATTCAACGTCTAGGTACCATCTTCTCATTGTTTATTCTATCGTTTACATTTATTTAGTTTATTTATTTATAGATTGAAACCGGTTAATTTATCGGCTAGATAATAGAGGAAGAGTGAATAGCTAATAATCGTAGTCTCTGTAGGATACGACACTCGGTACTTAAGGGTCCACTTGCTATAGACGATAGGTACACTTTCCTTAGTTTTTAGGTATAAGCCTTTGACAACACCTGAGGTGTAGGCCGAATTGTTGGAGGGCAAGCAAAGGGAATTTTGGCTTCTATAGTGCACCTATTTAGGTCTCCTCATATACGTATAAATAGGATGCACTCCTTGCCATTCCATTCATTGAAGGAAAATCCGAAATTAGTGAGTGCCACAAACAAAGAGAGAAAAATATTTGTGAGCTTTTAGAATAGAGATTCTAAAAGGGTGTTCGTACACTCCATCAATCTGGAGGAAGTTCATTTATGTGAATGCCTCTAGACATGTTTGCACAAAGGCAACATGACCAAAGGGTGGTTCGAGTTTTACTAAAATCTACACCAACATTTCATCCGATCGAACAAAAGAGCTTTGGATATAAGGTAGAACCACTAACCCTAATCATATATATTGATGTGCATGGATCCTTGGTGGAATTCTAGGCTTAAATTTTTTTGTTATTTCCGCTGCATTGTGTGCTTATGAATGTCATAAAGTAGCCACGAATTCCAACACAAACATTCAAGCTTTGGGTCTAAGGTATATCTACTAAGCCTAATTATATATGTTGATGTGCATGGATCCTTGGTGGAATTTTAGGCTTAAAATTTTTGTTATTTCCGCTTGTTGTATGCTTATGAATGTTATAAAGTAGTCATGAATTCCAATAGGGAGGGCAGTGAATTGGAGTTTTAGATATTTAAAAACTTTGTTGAAAAATTTTGCAAGTTAAACCAAATAACAAAGTTTTATACAAGCAAAATAAAATTATAAATGTGGTAGCAATAAAACCACCAATTTATCAACAATATAATGCAAATATAAAGCAATGTAAAGAGAGAAAGGAAGAGAGAAAACAAAGTATCGATTAGTAGTGGTTTGGTCCTCTTGACTTACATCCACTCCTCTAGATCCACCAGAGAATTTTAACCCACTAACTCCTCACTTGCGGGTGGAGAGAAACCATTTGCAACACTTGTTTTTATGGGATCAACAAGCAAACCGTTGCACCTTGTTTTAAGGATAAAACAAGCAAACCAAAACTATTAGTTTTTGTGGGCTCAACTAGCAAACTGTTATCACTTGTTTTCAGGATCAAACAAGCAAACCAAACCTCTAGTTTTTGCGGGATCAAATAGCAAACCAAAACAATAGTTTTTTTGGACTTAACTAACAAACTGAATCACTAGGTTTTGTGGGCTTAACTAGCAAACTCAACCACTAGTTTTCTAAGGCTCACTAGCAACCACTCTTGTTTCTCTAAGACACAATAAGGAAACCTATCTACCCGAAGCAAACAACCTTACTTGATACAAAATCAACCCAAAAGTATAATAGATTAAAGCTCACACCAACCTAGAAGTCAGATTTTAAGTAAATAGTTCAAGTGGGTAGAAAGGTACAAATGAGAGAGAAAATAAATGGCAAGCTTTAGCAAATGTCTCTTTCTTTTCTCTTCTATTATGGAACATCTACTTATAGCCACTTGAAAGAATGTAACCATTAGAAGCCTCAAAATAGCAGTTGTGAAAGAATGGAAAATTCTAATTTAAATGACGCCATTGCCTTCTACGTGCGTAGCCAACATCTACGCACGTAGTATCTTGTTCCAACTGAGTTATGTGCACTTTGATCTTCCTTCTACGTATATTGCAAGAAATCCAATAATCATTGCCTTGGATAAATTGGCATCCACTGTAAGTACTCCATCCCAATGTACAATGGCACTCCAAGAGAAGAGTGAATTGGAGTTTCAAAGATTTTAAAACTTTGTTGAAAAACTTTTGCAAATCAAAGCAAGTACCAAAGTTCTTTTACAAACAAAATCCAAGTTAAATGCAAAAGCAATAAAACCACCAATTCACAAACAAAATAAATCAAATACAAGGTAAAGTAAAGAGAATAAGAGAGAGAAAATCGATTTATAGTGGTTTGGTCCTCTTTGACTTACGTCCGTTCCTCTAGATCCACTAGAGAATTTCAATCCACTAACTCCTCACTTGCTGATGGAGGGAAAGCGTTTACAACACTAGTTTTTGCGATCTCAATAATCAAACTGTTACACCTTATTTTAAGGGCAAAACAAGCAAACCAAACTATTAGTTTTTGTGGGCTCAACTAGCAAACCGTTTCCTTAGTTTCTACGGGCTCAACTAGAAAATTGTTAGCACTTGTTTTCAGGACAAAACAAGCAAACCAAACCTCTAGTTTTTGCGGGCTTAACTTTAAAATTGTTACCCACTAGTATTTTAAGGCTAACTAGCAACCACTCTTGTTTTCTAAGGCTCAACAAGGAAATCTAACTACCCCAAGCAATTTACCTTCCTTGTTACAAAATTCAACCCAAGACTATAGCAACTTAAAGCTCACACCAACCCAAAAATTGAATTCCAAGTAAATAGCTCAAATGGGTTGGAAAGGTAGAGATGAGAGAGAAAATGAATGACAAACTTAGCAAAGGTCTCTGTAATATTCCGCCTATTTCTGTCAGGAATACTGTAGCTTTTTGGCTAAGTTCGATTTGAACTTGAAGACGTACGTTATCTGAGAATGATCAACATACGTTGCCTGAGAGTGACGTACGTTATCTGAGAATGATCAACATACGTTGTCTAGTACAAGGATGATCAACATACGTTGTCTGAGAATGACGTACGTTGAGGTGTGTTTTATTCGGAACTCGTAGCTACTAGAAGCATCACCACGTACGTTATTGGGTCCCAATGTACGTTGTGCCTCACCAAAACTTACGTTGTCACTATATGTGACGTACGTTGCCTTTGATGTAATGCTTAAAATGGGTTGAAACATGTCATTTCTGTCATTTCTCTCAAAATTTCCATTCCAAACTCTCTCAACTCATTTGGAATTCTTCCACATTGTTTCTCCAATGTTCCTACTCCATTTATGAGGTAAGATTAACGTCCTTCCTTCCATTTAAATACAATTTCAAGCATTGGTTCCTACATGCACAAATGGGTCCAACAAATCATTTTAGGTTAGGATCTTGATGATTTTGAGTGGATTAGTGTTAAAGGATGTTAGAATAGGTTATAGGGGACTTATATGAATGTGATTTAAGCTTTAAATTGATGGAGTTGGTGATCATTGGGATGAGCTGGGGTACTTATATCATTGGTGATCATATAGTGAGTGTCCTCGTTCAGACTTATATCATTCGTGATCATATAGTGAGTGTCCTCGTTCAGACTCTACTTTGTTCTATCATAAGGTTCCACACTAGGCTACTGTTGGGATACTGGGCTTCACTTTTGTATTTTGAGGTTTATTCTAATGATTTTATATTTACTGATTTTTTTGATATATTGTATATGTATATATATGTTGGTATTTATATATATGTAATTTTATTTCATTTATAAATGTTTTAAAATGTGTATTTGGATAAGTAGGGTAGTATGTCTGATCACAGAGGCTTGTGCATGATGGATCGGGCTTCCACAGATGGTCCGCCTCATACGCTGGTCATCGGCTCGACTATGGGTCGTGACAGTCTCTCTCTCTTTCCTTCTGCTCTGGGATGTCTATTTATAGACACTTGTAAAAATATAGCTTTTAGAGCCTCGAAGTAGCCATTGTGAAACAAACAAAAATTATGTCCAGTAATTACATCACCCTTTACTACGTGCGTAGCAACCATCTAAGTGTGTAGTACCTTGTTCCAACTGAGTTCTTCATGTGTTGATAGCCATTCTACGTACATTACAAGAAGTTTAGTAGTCTCAGCTTTGTATGGATCAACATCTATGTGCTTAGCTCTCTTTCTATGTGCGTAGACTTATGATCTATGTGCATTGCACCACGTTATGTATGCATTGATCTAAATTCTAGAATATGCAATTTTCACCCACTGGCTTTCTACGTGCGCAGTACTTCTTTCTACGTGCATAGTCGTTCCTCTTCAAAGATAGTGCCTTTGGTTCTTCACGTGACTGTGTCAGAGAATCAAATTCAAATTCCTGATGAATGTCTTTATTTTGTCAGTATTTTAGAGCCTCGTCAACGTGCATAGTGCCCTTTACTACATGCGTAGAATGTCTCTTCAAAGATTACACATTTTCTTTTCTACGCTCCTTGCTACATCCTGCTACGTGTTTGATATCTCAAACACTCAACTCGTCTCATCACTTGCTCGACTACGTGTGTAGCATACCTTCTGCTTGAGTAGATCAATATATGGCACTTTTTGCTTTCTAGGACAACACTCCTATGCACACTCCATAGCTTTCAAAGTGCATTCCTCCTATCTTAAGTACTTAAATTGCTCTTTTAAGTGTTTTTTGTCCAGATATCATCAAGTCTGTAACTTTGCTCTTTTTTTTATGGATGTTTTGCATTCATCATCATCAAAACCGAAGTCAACATCTACGTGCCTTAATCCCATTCTATCTGAGTAGGCTTATTATGACATTCATAAGCAATCATGGCAGCATAAATAACAAAATTTTTATGCCTTGAATTCCCCAAAGGACCCATGCATATCAACATATATAATTAAGGTTAGAAGATTTACCTTTCACCAAGGTTCGATTGTTCGCTTGTATGAGACGATGGTGTAGCTTTTAGCACCAAGAACCCGAATCACCTTGCCAAATCACGTTGCCTTCACGCAAACGTGGCTAGAGGTATCCACACAAACGAACTTATCTTGGATTGGTGGAGTGTAGTAGCACTTCTTTTAGAATCACTATGCTAAAGCTCACAAAATAAATTTTCCCTCTATTTGAAAGTGGCACACAAATTCGGCAATGCAATCGCAGAATGACAAGGTGTGCGACCCATTTATAGGCATATGAGAATACCTAAATAGGCACACATTGAGGCTGAATTTTGCCTCTCCTTGCCCTAGTAAGATTCGGCCTCTTCCTTTAAAGGAAGAAGTGTGTCGAATTCTACTCGTAGTCATACTAAGATTTGCATTCCTTGTCCTACAAGAATACATACTTCCTAATTAATTTTATCACATACTAATTAGTATTTTATTTTCCTTGTCATACAAGAATAAAACTCCTAATTAATTATGGACTCCTAATTAATTAATACATGAGCCAAAATACTCCTTGTCGCACAAGGATTGTGATCCCTAAAATTTAGGAGAGAATGCCGAATTTTCTCCCTCTATTTTAGGCTTGATGTGCCAAATTTTCTCCCTCCAATTTAGGTTAGGAAAGGCTGAAATTCATCATGGGTTTTATTAATATTATTGGGTTTTTAATTATATGATACATTACCACTTAATAAACCATTCTTACGGGCCGAATTATGTCACAAATAATTAAGTACCCATAACCTTAATAATTAGTGATTTATATTAAAAACCCATTACATTAATGAACTATGTATTAAATCTTATTTAACACATAAATCATAAAACCCTGAATTATTACCGATTAATCAAATTAATTATCTTAATAATTCAATCACAAAAGAGAGAACTTTTGTAACCAATCCAGTTCGTTATTGTGTGTGACCCAAGAGGCCCACTTGAAAATGGCAATGAGCCTTTGTCCCAAACCTTTGGACCTAAAATACATAAGTGGTATCTAGTAATGCATTATGCCAACCCAAAATTGAGTGGATATCGGTGATCTGAGTTAACCTTTCACAGTCTGATGTTCTGTCCTTTTGTTACACGATATCTCATCTAAGCATAAGGCATGGTCACATGTCAACCTTATATTGCTTAGCATATTTCTTGATCTTCAAGTAGATTGATACGATGAATGACATTGATAAACTCCTTTATCAACTCATTCGAGTATGCATACATTTCATCAATTCTACTCATCAAGTGGCTAAGAGATATCACTCTTCATAAGATGAATAAACCCATCACTCTCACTATCACTCCTCTACACGATTCATGACATATCCAATCATAGCCTTTATTGTTACCCTGTTACGAATAACGTTTGACTAAGTTAAAAATGTGTTTGCTCATGTAGGAGTCGATAGCGCGTTTCAGTCAGAGGATTGAAACATCACCACTGCATGAAAGCTACTTTGTGACAACAATCCATGAAGTGCTTTCATAACGGGTCAGTCCAATACATGTTCTCCAATATGTATCTATGTTCTAAGTTGGTATCTCATATCCATAATCAGTAAAACGTGATTATCCACTTAGCAATATACTATTCTTAATTCATCGTCATTCCCATGATAATGATCGATTAGGGACATTTAGAATAATATTCCTTTTATCCTTATGGTTTTACTATCAAGTCACGTACTTAATGGCATAAGGAAGAATAAACTATTCATGGAGTTTTATCTTCATAAAATATATTATATTTCATACAAATGAAATGCTTCTTTATTAAATAATCGAATGACAATGTTCATCAATGATTGGACTAGGGCACAATTCTAACACTGCGTGCATTGATCTGAGTTCCAGAATATGCAATTTCACACAGTAGTTTTCTGCATGTGCAATACTCTCTTCTACGTGCATAGTCGTTCTTATTCAAAGATAGCGCCTTTGATTCTTCACATGGCTGTATTAGAGAATATTCAAATTCAAATTCCTGAGGAGCGTCTTGGCTTTGTCCACATCTGCAGCTCATCTTTCTCTTCGAAGATTACACCTGTTCTCTTCTACGCACCTTGCTACATCCTGCTGCGTGTTTGATATTTCAAACACTCAACTCGTCTGATCACTTGTCCGACTACGTGCGTAGCATATCTTCTGCGTGTGTAGATCAATCTCTAACACTTTCTGCTTTCTGGATCAACACTTCTACTTGCACTGCATTACTTTCTAAGTGCATTGCTCCTGTCATACGCGCTTAGATTGCTCCTTTAAGTGCTTTATGAGCAGATATCAGCAAGTCTGTAGTTTTGCACCTTTTCATGGATGTTTTGCATTCATCATAATCAAAACTGAATTCAACAGAATCTCTGAGATCTAACCTTCACTCCATCCAATCTCACTCGTATATGATGGATTTGGCATTTTGAGCTACAAAACGGTGTCACAGGGCTAACGAAGGAAACAAATATGTTGATTATGTGTGCGTTTTCTTGTTTCTTTGAGTTAAATTGTTGACACGTTCTCGTTTTCTTTTCCTGCACAGTAAATCTTTGATAAAACTGACGAAGAGTCGGATCGAGGTGATAAGAAGGAAGAGGAATGCGACGCTCAAGTTTTTGAAGAAAGACATGGCTGATCTCCTCGCTAATGATCTGGACATGAACGCCTATGGAAGAGTAAGATCTGATCTGTCTGTTTGGTTCCCGAGAAAATGAGAGAAAATATTATATGTTTTATAATTTTTTTATTCTCTGAAAAAAGAAAATTGAATGTATGCTTTTTTTGTTGTCATGCAATGGAACAGACGGAAGGGCTGTTGGCTGAATTGACTGTATCATATTGCTATGATTGCGTTGAGGAATATTGTGATTTCGTGTTGAAGCATCTTACGGTGTTGCAGAAAATGAGGTATATATGTTTGTTTATTATCCGTTCAATTTGATTATGTGATATTTCTCGTTATTTGGATGGCACTAGTTAGTTTTTATGATGTGTTTTTGCGTTTCTATTTTGGCTTTTGTTAATGCACTTATTAATGCCATATGTAAAGAACTACAATGTATCGGTTTGATGAGTTGAGGATGGTGAGTTTGTTTGAGATATATGGAGATGATGTGTTTGGAAACTCTAATAAACATGGATGATATGCTGCTTGTTTCTTCTTTTTCATCCATTAAAGGTCAAAACATTGTGCAGATTACTATACGAAGCAGTCTCTGTAGGTTATGACTGATGGCATGGATTTCGTTGTCAGTTATCCAAGTGAATTTATTTTAGGTAGACTTTTTCTGTGACAAAGCTGTAGAAGGTTGGGCGATATAGGTGACAAAAATTAGATTTCTGATTGTGTTGGAGATGTCTGTTCAGGCACTTGTTCGCCCAAGGCCCTGAAAACTAAAGTATAACAGTTCAAAATGTTGATGTACTGCTGTGATTATTGCATTATGCCATTCAATTTTCCTACCTTGGTGCACCTGCTAGCCATGCTGTAATAAATAGAAATTAGATATCATTGAATTAAATATCATGGATCATCATAATACTTCTGGTAATTTGGGCATGTTTTTTTTTAATTATTATTTTTGGCTGAGGTAAGTTGGGCATGATTATGTAGCGTCATTGTATCTTCTTCCATGAGCTCAGATAACAGAAGTCGAGAACGGTGTACTCATATGGATGCATAAGCTGTATAAGGCTAAACTAGGGTAACAACTGTCAATTATACAGAGTAGAAAACAATAGTAGGACAGTAACTAATTTTAACCCTTGTACTGATCATTCCGTTTTATGGCCTTTGAAAGGATACTGCCATATTAAACTGCTCTTTCTCTATTGCATTCCTTTTCTTTTCCCATAACTTTATACTGGTGATGCATAGCCTGGCTTGTTTATTCTCCCGATATTCTTGCTGGTGACATTTCTCTTGATTGGCCTTCAATTTTGCAGGCATTGCCCTGAGGACTGCAGGGAAGCTGTGTCATCACTAATGGCTGCTGCTGCAAGATTTTCTGATTTGCCGGAGCTACGGGACCTAAGGCAGATATTTTATGAGAGATATGGAAATTCTGTCGAATTATTTGTGAATAAAAAGGTAATTCTTGTTAGATTAGATCCGGATAAAAAAAGATTTACGAATTTGTAATTTTATCTCTTCAACTAACGATTGCATTGGTTATGACTAGTTTGTTGAGAATTTATCTTCCAAGCCTTTTACAAAGGAGAAGAAAATTGAACTTATGCACAAAATAGCAGCTGAGTTCTCCATAAAATGGGATCCAAGAACCTGTGAGCAAATGATGTCTAAAGACTCTAGACCTTCTTCAGTTCCACAGGTTTGCCTCTACTTGTGTCTTTCACCAAAATAGGGTTTGGCTTACATACTGCTCTGCAATTTCTTATAATTCAATTTGCTTTTCATCACATTGCTAACTGCCTTTCCTTCTCCTGGCTTCTATTAGGCAGAAGTTGTTTTTCTCTCTGCTTGTTTCTTCTCGTGTTGGTAAATACATCTCAATATCCTTTCCTCATGCATGATTGTTTTGCAGGAACAACCTAAAGTTTACGGATCTTTTCATGCAAAAGAAGATGAAAATAAATCAACTAATGGCAGGGATGCTATCCTAAAAGGAGATAAACATGATATTTCATCAAATGAAAGGCTTGCACATGGCAATGTCATTCTCAGTTGGCTTGATGGCCAGGAGAAGAATGTCCCCAAAAGAAATGAGTTCCACCATCAAGATTCCATGCATGAACCCTCCAGCCATGCACACAAGATGCAAAATTTCAGGGAGGCCATGACTCCCCAAAAGGATAATCACGCATATTTGTCCTCTGTTAGGCGGGAGGCCAATGTGGAGATGCATGAACCTTGGAAGGAGGATGTGTCCTTGAAAACAGCCAGAACAGGCAGTTCATCAGAGAGGAAAAAGATGGAAAGTGTTGATGGAGGATCCAAGCAGCAGTATGTTACGGAAAACACTGCTCCAAGAAGAGATGATCAATACATTTTAAATCAAGGGAAGCTAAGTATTGCTCCTAGTTATGCAGTATTGGGATCAAAGAATGATGACAAAGAGTCTATGGCTTGTAGCAGTTACTTTTGTACCCAACACAACAGTGCAAACTCCAGGAGAGATGCTGAAGAGGAAGAAGTAAGAAAGCTGAAACCTTACCATAATAATGCAATCCCTCCTCCGTACACTAAACCTAATTCAAAACTGAAGGACGGCTATTATGAAGCAAGCTTAGGATCCTCCCATAAAGGTTCTGGAATAAATGTTGTCCCAAGAGATCCTTCAGGCAATAGCAGAAATAATGCTGGTAATGGATCAGAG
>CAODLS010561717.1:0-18379 GCA_948243855.1 Flueggea neowawraea | reverse complement strand
CGATGGTTCTATTCTTATTGATGGACCCAACACTGAAAAAATGGCTCCTCCTAACCTTTTGTTGAGAGGATACGATGTTATTGACGATGCCAAGTCTCGCCTCGAAGCTGCTTGTCCTGGAGTCGTGTCATGTGCAGATATTCTTGCTTTGGCTGCTAGAGATTCTGTGGCTCTGGTATATTTCTTTCTTTCTTTCTTTTTTTGTCTTGTTGGGCAGCGTGAATTTTGTGACTTGGGCGGAAACAAGTTCTTTTCTTTAATAGTAAAACGTCCAATTTCTTAACTAAATTCAATTTAGTGGAATGTCTCACAAGTTTAGTGAAACTAAGTTTTTTTTTTTATCTTTAACTCAATTAAGTTTAGTAAAATGTCCCGCAAATTTATCAAAGTGTCATTGAAAATGTGCAGTTTAATAAATTGTCTTGGGTTGCTTTATTTGCTTAGATAAGTTCATTTTTATCAGGAACATTTGTTGACCAATATGCTCTTGAATTTTCGTCATGCAGACACATGGACTTACATGGCCAGTGCCCACAGGTCGGAGAGATGGAAGAGTTTCACAGGCATCTGACACTGCCAGTTTGCCTGGATTCACTGATTTTGTTGATGTTCAAATACAGAAGTTCTCAGCACTGAACCTAAACACTCAAGATCTTGTTGCTCTTGTTGGTAAGAACAAACACCAAGTGAATTCTTCAAGTTAGTGTCCGAACGTTAACAAATTGTTGGGCTTCAAGAAAGCTTAATTAATAGGTTGACAAATTGTAGTTTATACATCAAAACTAACACAAATTAAACCATACTCAAAATCATACATTTTAACAAGTCAAGCCTGAGCAAACATATAATTTAACAACTCAATAATTTATCTTGTAGGAGGACACACAATTGGAACTGCAGCTTGCCAATTCTTCAAGTATAGGCTATACAACTTCAATGGCAATGGAACCGACGTGTCGATCGATGCTACATTTATCCCACAACTACAGGCACTTTGCCCAGAAAACGGCGACGGATCAAGGCGAGTTGCCCTAGACAGCGGAAGCGGCGGTACTTTCGACAATTGTTTCTTCGATAACTTGAGGAGAGGTCGTGGAATTCTGGAGTCTGATCATAAGTTATGGACAGACGCAAGAACAAGAACATATGTGCAAAGGTTTCTGGGTGTAAGAGGATTGTTAGGGTTGACTTTTAGTGTGGAGTTTGGAAGGTCTATGGTGAAGATGAGCAACATTGGTGTGAAAACGGGAACTAATGGCGAGATTCGAAGAGTTTGCTCTGCCATAAATTGACAAGTTTGATTAAGAGCCTAAGGAAGATTTGATGATAATCAAGTGTTTATATTGAAGTATTTGTATTATTTTGATTTTTTTTGAATTCCTTAGTAATTACGTGTAAGAAGCTAGATTATAATAATATGCTTTCTGTTGAAAAAGAAATTAAGAGGCGGGTGCAATTTCAAACAGACAAAGTGGATAAGGATGTCAATTTTGTTTTGGTCTTCCATCTCTTTTCAACACCCCTACACTTGCTTCCACACATATCAATTAGACCATCTCAGTCAAGCTCACATTGAAAAATTATATTCCTTGACGAATGCAATTCACTCCTTTGCCAAATTTGTATATATTTGCACGACATTCTTGATGGAACCGAGCCAGCACCTCCGAAGTTCTTGCCTTTAGTAACGTCCTCAACTTTTCTAACATCATAAGAATTGAATCTGAATCATATATATGTTGGTTCAATAAAGATTATTTCGATTGTTTCGTTTTAACTCTCTACGCAAGCCAAAGATCGGGAAGCCCTAGCCTCTCTCCATGTCGTTGTTAGTACCCCCAAACGTACTCAACTTTTTCTTGAACTACACAATCTTCCTAAGGATAATAGAACAATTTTTGCAGTGTTTGTACCAAGCAAAACTATTCTCAACTCTGCAGGACAACTTGTCTCCGCGACTGAATCCAATGCAATATTTCAAAAAGTTAGGCTTGCTCACAGTGGGATCATTGCGGGACTGTAGCAACGGCACTTATCTCACATGAGCTGTGATAAATTGTCAAACCTACCAAAATAATATTAACTTGCTTAGAAAAAGATTTTGAAGCACAGTAGTGAATAAGGTTGATTTACAAAGATCAGTGAAAACTTGTTAATTTGCCAAAAACAGAAATAAAATAAACTTGTAAAAATTAAATGTGAAACTGAGAATGTAAATCAAAGAAATCGAAAGTCAGAGTAAAGAAAATAATAATAAAAATACAACAATAAAAATTATGAGGAAATCAATAATAATAAATACCCAACCAAGGTATTTTTCCTTTCAATCCAATCGATCGATCACATACACTAAAAATAAATATCAAGCATTCGAATAGACAGGGTTATAGTTAATGGTGACGTACTTAATTAATCAATATCTTCTTACTTTATCGATAACCCAATGACGTCCTGTAGACTACTTCCCTAACCACTAGATAACTCCCGAGACGCCCTGACAAAATTTAATCTATGACAGAAGTAAGAACCAAAGAGACCCCTATCCTAACTAGTGAAGTGAAAAAATCCATAAACCATTTAAACTAGATTATTCAGTTCCATAATATTGAATAATATCCAACCACATACATTCAAGTTATTTGCTAGCAATATATCATTCAGTCAATTAATCAATAGACCCTTATCAATCAACCAACATGTATAATAATAAAAGAACTAAGATACATAAACTGAATAAATACTTGAAATACTTAATAACAATTAAAACAATAGTCTCACAACCTTAACGGATTAAACTTCGAATATACCTTAACTAGAAAGAGGTTTAGTTACACATAAAGGAAGAAGAAAGCCAAAAGAGTTGATAATAGCTGCTGCTCAGAATGCGTGAATAATGAACATGGAAGAAGAGAGAGTCGTCAATGAAAAATACAGAAGTATTTATATGGTCTCTCTCTAAAAACCTAATTCTAGTGTTAATAAAATTGATAAAATAATAATAATAACCCTAGTGTATTGTTCCAGCAGTAAAACTAGGTTAACAACCTTCATACATGTCCAAGAGGCTAAAAAATTGAGGTCCAGCAGTATAACACGTGGCCCAATGTGAAATGGTTAACCCAGTCAACGCGCCTATCATGGCATGGTCATGTCATAGTGAAGTTAACGCCAAAATGCACTAAAATAGCTCTATTTCTCCATATTTCACCAACATTCACCTAAATAATCAAAGAAGCAAACAAAACATAAAAGACACGAATAACAACAATTTACAACGCAAAACAAATATAAAATGTAACATAAAATATGCATAAAATGCAACATATCAAATCTCCCCACACTTAAACAATACTAGCTCTTAAGCATTCATTAACTTAAAACAATTAAGAACCTTAAACTCCAATCACCCTTATTACCTACCACACAGTATAACACCCAAATCGATATGCATAAAAAAGTCAAGAGAAAACACAACCATCTCCAGGATGACCGGCAATTTTAAAAGATTGTCTCCACACTAGTAATGCCCCCAAAAGCAATAGCCAAATTCACAACCTTACAAGTTACACTCTATCTCTCAAAGTGTTTAGGTGTAAGTGTTTACGCTTAAAACAATTCTTAGTAAGTTTTTCCAAAATTTGACACAAAGTCAAATCGTAACCACTTGGAAAATTCAAACCAAAACACCAATAAAAAAGAATTTTACAAAGGCTTGTAACGGGGCTAAAAACAATTGTAAGTTAGGAGAATAACGATAAGATCAAGTGATACACGCCATGCCATTCACATAAACATACAAGTTAACGCTAGCCAAAAAATAAATACATGTCCTTGCGTAATGAAACAAGGCTGCCCATAACACCTTATTGCCTTTTCTCATTGTTTTTCTTTTCTCTTTTTTCTTTTCTTTTCTTTTCTTGTTTTTGTTTTTTTTCTTGTTTTTTCAAATATATGTCAATGTCACTTTTTAATGCAAAATCAAAACTGGGCAACAATGTTTCTAACAATATAAGCACTGAAAATTATATACAAGACATGCCTATTATCAAACTAAACCAAAGCATTAACATAAAAATTAACTTGGCAATGTATCACCAATAAAATCTCTCAACTTAGGTGCAAATATCTACGAAAAAGTCTAAAGTTCAAAGGGGATAAACAAAGGATAAACGTAAAAAGTGAATATTGAAGGAAAAGGATAACACAAAGGGTTAAAAAATAATGTATATCATCATTTTAGTGTCTCAATTAAACAGTGTGGTCTTTGAAATGCACTATATAACAAATCCTAGCAGGGTCCTACTATGAATGATAAATCACACAATAAGAAAATAAAGTGTTTAAGTCTCAAATTCTCACATGGATTTGTGTATGAATCCAACTATGAATTTCCTTTTGGCTTTATGACTAGGGGCTATTTTGTCTTAAATCTAAGATGCATAAAAATCCAAATTTTACACAAATGGGTATATGAGGACTTTTGAACCTTAAGATGCTTAAAGTTTCAAATAATCTAATGTTTAAGGACAAACTCACATAAAACACAACAAAATTGAGCAAGAAAATTGTACATGCAACAGAAAATAAAACATGATCAAACAGAATGCAAAAGTATGCTTAATAGAATTATGGCATAGGCATGCAAAATGCAATACAGTACTGAAAATACATGCAGAAAAGACAAATATGCCATGTGACACATGCAACTACGTGACAAACAAATAACAACAACAAAAATAATGCATAAAATTTCAAAAAATTCACGAAAAACCACGAAAAATTAAAATCACAAAAACACAAACAAACACACAAATTAACAAACACATCACAATCCTCCTCTCCATACTTAAAATTCACATTGTCCTCAATGTGACATAAAAGAAAATATAAAATAAAAATTAGAGAGGGAAGAAGAAATGCTTCTCTAGTTTGAGGTGAAGAATGATGCGACAATGAACGTTGTTGTTTTTGTAAATGGCCAGACGCCCTCCTTAACTCGTGTGTCTCCACTGGACATGCGTGTCTACTCCTGAAGCTTCTCCACACTTAGCTGCCACTTAAAATTTTATTTCATCCATGCAAACCCAATTTCCTCATGTGGCTGCACATCAAAACAGAACCATTCTTCAAGACAAGTGTCATTAAATCCTCAAAAATTTGAGATATAACTATGAAGGCATAAAACTTTGCTAGATCAATCAAACAACAAAATAATTAAAGGATCAAAAATAAAATAGCAAAAACAAAAATAATAAAAACTTTCGGTTGCCTCCTAAGAAGCATTTCTTTTACGTCATCTTAGCTAGACTTAGTTTGATCTTTATCCTTTTTCATCATTCAGCACATGAATATTTGCACCTGGACCATTCTTCTTTGGTGGAAAGTTCTTATGAATTATGGCAAAATCATTCTTTGGAACATACACGACACATTGCCTTTTTTCTTTCTTTTTCTTGGTGTGAATTTTTTCAAGAACCTAACAGACTTGGGCTCACGCTTGGCTGTATCAACTAAATAAATATTTAACTCTGGAGCCCCTTTTGTTGTCTTCTTGCTTACAGTATAGCCATGCCATAACACAATCGTCTTATCAGGTACTTTCATTTCCTTAGTATTTTGAGCCATCATTGCACTAACATCCTTCAGAGAATCATCATCATGCAAATAAAAAAATTTTATGTTAATGGGTTAGTACGATTAACAACAAAAATAGAAGAAAAATCATTAGGATGCTTCATTGCTTCGTTGATATTGAACTTAATTGCAACACCATCAAACTCTAGAGAGAGTGTCCCTTTATGTACATCAATCTTTGTTCGAGCTGTTTTCAGGAAAGGTCTTCCTAAAAGCAACAATCTCTAGCTGGGAATGCCATCATCCTCTATGTCTAACATATAAAAATCTGCAGGAAAAACTAAATCGTTCACTTGCACCAAAACATCCTCTAGAACACCTTCGGGAAAGACACTAGGACTGTCAGCAAATATTAGTACTACACCATTCTACTTCAAAGGTCCAACATTTAATGTAGAATAAATAGACAAAGGTATCAAATTAATCGAAGCTCCTAAATCACACATAGTCTGCTCAATTCTAACATTGTCAATTTTACATGGTATAATGAACATATCTGGGTCTTTCTCTTTGATGGGCATCTTTTTCTATAATACAACATAAACTATTTCTCCCATACAGACTCTGTTAGTGATATGCCCTAGCCCAATCATATGTACATTGTTATTTATATTGTTATTTAATACATACAAGATTTTTCATTTTGGCATATATTTTATCATGTTATTTTGTAATGCATTAACTTGATAAAAGTATGCATGAATAGTTGATTCTATCTTATGTTATCAAGTACGTGACTTGATAGTAAAACCTTAAGATAAAAGAACACTATTCTAAATTGTCTCCGGTCGTTCATTATCATGGGAATGATAATGAGTTAAGACTAGTATACACTCTGAGAGATGATCATGTTTTACTGATCATGAACATGAGATGTTATTCAGAATATAGATACATATTGAGAACATAATATTGGACTGATCCACTATGAAAAATACTACATGGAATATATGCCATCAATATTTCTTTTCACAGTAGTGATATTTGAGTCCTTCAACCTGAATTCACCATTGATTCCTACATGAGGAGCTTCATGTTTTGATATAGTTCAACATCATTCGTAACAGGATGGTAATAAAAGCTATAATTGGGCGTATAGTAAATTATGTGGAGGAATGTGAGTGACAATGAAGGAATTTGTCCCGCTCTTATTTGAGTGAGATATCTCTTGGCCACTTGACAAGTAGGACTAATGAAATGCATGGTCGTGCTCGAATAAAATTGATAGGGGTTATCAATCTCATTTATTTTGGTCAGTCTATTAGGGTATCAAGAAATGTTTGATTAAGCTATATAAAGATTGCATGATCCATGCTTTATGCTTAATAGAGATATCGTGTGACAAAACGATTAAATATCGAACTGTACATTAGGTTTTGTCGAGTCATCGAATTTGCTCATGTTGGATAGTCATAATGACTTGCTAGAGCCCGCTTATGACTTGTGGGCCTAAATGGTTATTTGGGTCTACTGCCAATATTGATTGGACCTACATGGTCACACACTCACAAACTTTGCTATATATTTTATGATGTGTCTTGCTATTATTTTATGATGAAATAATTTGTTTTATAATAGTTTTAAAACAAATTAAAATTCATTTGATATAGTCAAAATTGTTTGTTTGACTTAGTCAACAAAAGAAAGAGTTTTTTTTGACTTAGTCAACTAAGAAGGAGTTTGAATTGGTCAACATGGCATTTGGCATTTTTTTATGAAATAAAATAGGGGCCAAAATTATTATGTTAATTAATAATTTCAGAAATTATTAAATTAATTAATAATAATGTCTTAAAGTGGTTTGTTCTAGTTAGACTAGGATAGAGGAGTTCTTGTAAGACAAGAATTAGATCTCCTAGTAAGACTAGGACTAGGGTTTATTGAAGTCTATAAATAGGCATCATATGACAGCCTAAAAAATCTTCTTCTTGCCGTCCATACCACTTCAAAGAGAGAGAAAAATAGAAAGGTATTTTTTAGAGTAAAAAATTCGGTGCTAGCACACCAACGCCTCAGCAATTCGTTCGTATGGATACTGGTAGAGGACATTCGCATCTTGCAGCATCTAAGACTCAAATCCAGCAGCATCTTTTCATTATTTTCTCGAAAATTAGAGGTAAAAACATATTCCTTAGTAAGTTTTATCGAATTGCTTGGATCCTTGGTGGAGTTCGTGACAAAAAAAATTATTTTTCACTGCATATATGGTGTCACGGATTCCAACAGACTCGCTCATTCCCTTTCAGCTTGTTCATTCCAGTGCACAACTCCTTCAAAAACTTTCAGTAACGAGGTACTTGCTTAATTGATGTAAGCATAGGAATGTTGATATCCACCTTCTTCAATGTTTCTAGCATTTCTTGATCATCTAAAACCTTCTTTTTCTTTGCTAATCTATGTGAAAAATGTGGCCTTTCAGGATTCACATACACTGATACATCTTTTGAACTCATTGGTGTCTCTGTTTCAGTTTCAGTCACTGTGGCATGGCCACGCACAGATAGTGACATTTTTTTAGCACTAGGGATCTCCTTTCCACTCGAAGTGCAATGGCACTAGCATTCTGCCTTGGGTGAATCTCAGGCTGGGAAGGAAATTTTGTTTGAGTTTCAAGCTTGTTAACATAAGTTGTTAACTTACTAATTTGATCTTTCAGCTTAGAAATATTGGTATTTGTTGTTGACTAAAATTACTGAGTAAAAACTGCCAATGATTTCACAATTTCTTCCAAGCTTTGAACCCTATCAGTCTTTGGCATTTGTTGGTGCTGAACATTCTGAGGAGGCGTGTTATAATTCCTCATAGCTGAATTGTTAAAGTTATTCCCATTGTTCCCATATCTTAAGTTTGGATGATCCATTTAGCATGGGTTATATGTGTTAGAATATAGGTCATACTTTTTTCAAGTATTCTGCGTATATCCCCCCAAAGCATTCACTTCAGCAACATTATCCTCTTGTAAAGATGGGCACGCATCTGTTGGGTGGTATTGCACACCACAAATCCTACACACATGTGCTTTCTGAATTGGTTGATTTTGACTAATAGCTAGTTTATTCACCACAGCTACATTTTGATGCAACAGATAAGTTACATCATCAAGTCTTGAATCAGAAGGTTTAGCAGTTAACTCATTAACATGCCTAGTAGTAGATTCAGGTTTGGAACTGGACTGCTGTGAACTTGCAGCCATGACAAAAATTAACTCTCTAATCTCTCTAGGTGTCTTGCTAAGGATTGCACCACTACTAGTAGCATCTAACATCCTACATTCTAAAGGAAGAAGACTATTATCAAAATATTGAATTAAAAGTTGGTCAGAAATACCATGTTGAGGACAATGTGCTTGAAGCCTTTTGAATCTCTCCCAGTACTCATACAAAGTTTTCAGTATTTTTTTGCTTGATACTGCAGATCTCTCTTCTCAAATTTGCAACTCTGGATATAGGAAAAAACCTCTCCAAAAATAATCTCACCATATCAGTCCATGTATCAGTCGAACCTTACAGCAGATAGAATAACCATCCATTTGCTATGTCAGCCAATGAAAAAGGAAAGGCTCTGAGTTTGGTCTGTTCTTTTGGAATGCCTTGTGGTCCAAAACTGGAGCACACAATATAGAATTCTTTCAAGTGCTTGTTCGAGTCCTCATTTTCTACCACATCGAACCTTGGTAGAAGCTGTATCAAGCCAGATTTCAACTCGAACGTAACACCCAAAGGTTGATACTAAATGCATAATGGTTATTGAGCAACACGAGGTGTGGCAAGGTCTCTCAAAGTTCGCTAAGGTGGAGGCGCATGTGGAATAATATGAAGTGTGTTGTTATTATCATCAGCCATCTCAGCTTCGATGTCAAAATCAACATCAACAACGTTCTCAGTTGGCTCAGGCACAAAATTCACAGAACCAGAAGCTCTTGCTCTACGTAATCTAGCTTATTTTCTCAGTTGTTTAGCAATCTTCTCTATCTCAGGATCGTATAGAAAACTATCTACAGATAAACAAAAAATCATACAAAACAGAGAAAAGATCAATAGTAAAGCAAATAAACAAAATTTGAAACAACGGTCCCCAGCAACGACACCAATTTTGATAGCGTGTTAGACCACCAATATAATATTAACCTTCTCAGGAACACTAAAAACATAGTAAAACAGTGAGCAGGGTCGATCCACAGAGACTGATGAAAAATTGTCTAATTGCAGAAACATAAAGCAAAATGAGATTGTTGAATGTGTAGTTGAAAAAAGAAACTGAAAACAAAAGGAAATAGAAATTCGCAACAGATAATAAAACAACAACAATAAAGTAAGATGAATTCAATAATGATAAAAGCCTAGCTAAGGTACTTCTACGTTCAATCCAATCAGTTGATCATAGAGACGAAAGATCAAGTATAAAGCATTTGAATAGACAAAGTTATAGCTAACGGTGACACACTCAATTAACCAATTTCTTATTACCTGGTCAATAGCCCTAGGACGCCCTGTAGACTATTTCTCTAACCACTAGAAAACCCTAGGACACCCTGACAAGGTTTAATCTATGACAACAATACGAATCAAAGAGACCCCTATCCTAGCCAGGAAAACCGAAAATGTTGTGATTCATTTAAATCAGATTATTCAGTTCCATAATAATGAAAAATGTCAAACACATAAATCCATGTTATTTGTTACCTATATTAGGACTAATATGAGGTACTATCAATAATAAATAAGGATATATTGTTCATCTAATCACACAATTGGCTACCTCATGCAATCAACATAAACAATAATAAAAGAACCCAGGCATAAAAACTGAATAAATACTAGCGATACTTTATAACAATTAAAAAAAATCCTACAACGTTAATGTATTGAACTTTGAAATACCTTAACTAGAAAGAAGTTTAGTTACACATGCTAAAAGGAAGAACACCCAAAATTAGAGAGAAGATGATGGCTCCATTGTGCATGCGTGAATGAGAGAATGAGGGAGGAGAGAAAAATTTTGTTTAAATACATCTCTTAATTAGGAAAACCTAGATTCCCTCAAAAATAGCTAATAAAAATAATAATAAAGCTAATTGTTTTAGTTCAATAACAAAACATAGTTAGAAGCCTTCAAAACACATCCAAAACATGGCCCATGAGTGTGGCACGCAGCCCAATGCATGTTGTCAAACTTGTTGAACATGCGTCCACTATGGCGTGGTTACACAGAGATACAACTTTTGACTGAAGTGCACAGAAACAACTCCAAATCTTCATATTTCACCAATATTCCACCTAAAACACCAAAGAAGCATAAAAACATAAAAACAAGCGAATAATAGTAATTTATAATGCAAAATAAACATAAAATACAATGTAAATCATGCATGAAATGCAACCTATCACATATGTATTAAGCCTAATTCCTACACTAGTTTTGGAATTTTGAATTGTAGTAGCCATGAAAGAACCTTTCGAATAGCTAAGAGTTCTACCATTTTAAGATCTAGAGATGTCAAAATAGATAAGATTTTATGTCCCATGACAAAGCCATCATGATTTTGGGCAATGCAACTAAGTGTAGTCTTTAGTGTATTTGAAAAATGAAAGGCATTTTCTCTAATCATTTGGCCAAGTTACAGATCAATTTAGATAGGTTAGAGCGTGATTCTACATTTTTGGCAACGACGAGTCATGTCTAGGTGAGTGGGCCATGTGTCCTCTTCATTTTAGGGGAGTTTGACATGTCAGCTTATGAAAGGCTCCCTCAGAAACAACTCTTATGATGTTGTGTGTGTGTGTTGTCCTACTTAGGACATGCACCCCCCCTTTTTGTTATGCTACCTTACCACTTTTAGCAGCCTTAAACCTATATAAACCCATACCATGAGAACTTGTTTCCTTCATAGAACACTTAACTAGCACTAGAAAACAATTCAATAACCTACACCACTATTCTATAACACATCAAATGAAAGAAGAGTATTTGGCATCACTTTTTCACTCCTTTTTCTTAGAGCGAATCTCATTTGGTAAGTCAAAAAAAACTTATGTTGGAGAATTTTTTTCTCTATGCTTTGGTTGGGTTTGGAGAGTGAAAGCGAGTTGAAGTGAAAGAGAAAACAACACCAAGATTTATAGTGATTCGGACAACCATACCTATGTCCACTGCCAAAGTCTCACTTAGGATTTTCACTATATTGATGATCGATTTTGATTCAATCCAACAAATCCTTACACCAAGGTTGATTGTGGCTCACACCTCTAAGGCCAACAATGCTGCTTATGGCTCACCCCTCTAAAGCCTACAAGGTTGATTATGGTTCACTCCTATAAAGCATACAAGGTTGATTTCCAGCTCAAACCTCTAAAGCCATACAATTTTTTTTTCTCTATGTTCATAACAAACTTTTTTCCACTCTCAAAGTGTATACAAAAAAGATTACAATGAAAAATCCTTATGCTAGAGTTAAGTGTATGTGAACTTGATGCTCTTGAATTTGGCTATAGCTTGATCTTTGGTGTTTTGGGATTGATGGAATGATGAAAATGTTTGGGACTTGATAGCATATGATCACCCATGTTTTTCTTCCTTTCTTTGATATATTTATAGCTTTTCTAGGCCATATGATCGTTGCTTGATAGAATATAGTCGTTGGGGTTCATTTAATGCATCTGCAACTTTTTGTGACATGTCTCACATACGTGACACTTCATCTGATGTATGTTACCTGCTTATTTCCTATTTTACGTATGTGTCTTACGTACGTTGATCAAGGTGCAGGGTGATTCACGTACGTCAACCCAACACTTACGTACGTTTGGAGCATTCTTACGTACGTGAGCCTATTCTTGGTGCGTGAAATGTGCCTCAGTGTGTTCCAATGGTTTCTGCTTGCAATCACGACCTCGCTTATGTACGTCAAAATATTCTTACGTACGTAAATTGCGCCAACTGTCTTGTTTTACAATTTCAAGCTTTCCAACGTGTTTCTCTTCGAGTCAAATGTTTCACTTATCATCAAAACTTTTTGTTCATCATCAAAACACAAAAGGAACTTAATATTGATCACCTATGATCCAACAACTTAAACATTCCCATTTGGTCTCACACATGGAATCAAGCTCAAAATCTTGTCCATTATGTTTTATAGTGAAAAAGGTTTCTTTGATTAGAAATCAAGAGCGGGCGAGGAAACAAGTTGAAGAGTTATTAGAGGTAAGATTTTCGTATTATTCCATGCTGATTTGATGATTTATTTTGAGTGAAATTGTAATGTTTAGGAGCAAATTTAGTTCAACATTTAAATGAATTTTAGAGCTTCTAAAGATAGCAATGTTAATGCTTAAATGAGTTAAAAACCAAAGCTTTCGTGCATTTTTAATAAGTATTTGTAGTTTTTTTAGTGAATGTAACCGATATATATAAATTGTAGGGAAAATAATTTTCAAGTCCCTGAGGTAGACCCTAATTAGTAGGTAGATCCTCGTATTTTTAGAATGTTGCATACACATCCTTGAGGTAAAAAATCAGGTTGCACTTAAGTCCCTTCATCAGTGATATGTTAGTAATTCGTTAATATGTTGCAAACGTGCCCAACTTTTTTATTTGAATAATATTTTAAAGACAAAAATGCCCCCTAAAACCCTAATTTATTTTCTTATGCTTTTCACACAGTAACAAGCAATTTCAGATTCAACTCAAATTCAAAAATTTCAGATTCACACTAACCAAATCCAACAATTTCATATTCAAAGCAATTTCAGTTTGATCCTAGAAATAAATTCAAATGAGAAGAACCCAGAACAATTTTAGTTTGGCTTCTCCAATATGAAAGATCCAAACAATTTCAGATTTCTCAAGACTTTGCATTTCCACAACATCGAAACAACCCAAAAATGTGGGCGCGTCGTTTCTCCAATTGTAGCCAAATCTGATCTCTCCGCTGGCAAAGCCACGCATGCTTCCTACCTTCTCCACTCTGGCCTTCTCAACCAAACACAACTTCATTGTTCGTGCCATTGCCAACATACTCAATCTTCACAAACACCTAATTGCAACAACCTCACAAACAGATCTGCCTCGTCGTCTTCTTCTTCTCAACGACGTCTTCTTCTTGTCAATCTTCACAAACTCCCAATTGCAACACCAGAGAGAGAATCAAGATTTGGGTTCTTCACCTGCCTCGTTCTTCACCACCATCGTCCTCACCTTCCCAGAACCTATAACCAGATCTGTCTCGTCGTCTTCTTCTTCTCAACGATGACTACTTCCTCATTCCTACTTCATCTTAACCAGATCTGCCTCCTAGGCTTCTTCTTTTCAACAAAGATTGATTTCTCATTCTTCTCAATAAATGGCAAGCATGAGAGTGGCAGAGAGGAAGGAAGGGTTTGTGGGGGAAACGGTGAGGAAGGTTACTATAAAGAGAGAGAAGTGTTCAAGTTGTGTTTGGTGGATGGAGGAAGAAAAAGAGCGAGTGAGAGAGAGAGAGAATGAGCGGTTGTGAGAGGAGAGAAATAGGTGGAAATATGTTTAGTCTTTGATTTTGATGTTATGTGATTGTGTTTTGGGATAATAAAGGGGGCATTTCAGTAAAATGGTGTTTCTGTTAACGCTGTCACACAAAAAAACCCAAGGACTAACATGCTTATTAAAAAAACACGAGGACCAATGTACTAATTAGGGCATATCTCAGGGACTCCAAAATTATTTTCCCTAAATTGTATTGTAAAGGAGTAAGAAAGAAATGATATTTAAATGTTAAGTGAGTGTTTTGTGCAAAGGAATGCGGGACACTCTCAAGTGATGCACGCCACTCTTTGTTAAAAAAATGCAACGAACTTTTGTTTCTAGTACTTAAATCTGTGAACGTTAAATTTTTATTGAAGATTAGTTTTGCATTTGTTTTCAAATAGATGCAATTAATATCATGAGATAAATTGCTCTAGTTTGAATTATCTCGTATTTTAGTTGCAATTTTTGACCTGTATGGAGAACTTCTAATGTTTTATTAATTATTTAATTCATACATTATCATTCGTGTTTTTGGAAATATGTGTCATTTGTTTGAGTAGTCTGAAAAGAAGACAAGACCATGGTATCTTCGTTGTAGAATATTCTCACCTATTCTACTTTTATTACATAGTTGTCAATGTTAAGCATGTAAATCTTACATGTCCAATGTGTCACAACTCAATGGAATGATCTACCTGTTTTGGCCTTATCTAAGTGTACTGTTGATTCTCCATTTAAATTCGTGGCATAGGATTAAACCAAGTATCTCATGTTGACATTTGTAGAAGTCCGAAGAGCCAAAACATTTCTTTGATGATGAAGTGCTCTCAATTTTCTCCCAAATGCCTAACCTTACCATCTTAGTTATTAACAATAAGGAGCTTTCTAGAGTATTTTGTTGTATCTACTCTAGAATCTTTGTCTGAATAAAGGGTTCTTCTCTAAGTATGTGCACTAACTTTGATAATGTTAAACATTATATGACACCAATTGATATTGTGACAATGCTCGTGTTATTAGTGGCATGGAAAGTGAGCTTGGTTTTGTAAAACATTCTATTGGCTTTATAATACAATAGTTGTTCCTGTTAGATCAATTTTCGATAGTGACCATGTGCGGAACCAGACCCCACTGGCGACCTGCTCTCTGCCCTTTCCAAAGGGCTTGTGATCTGCTGATTTGTCAACAGAAGCATATTTGCATATTGATGTGTATCTCTTGATGGTTCATTTTGCTTGTAAATCATGTCTGTCAAAATTTAATGATGTAGTGTTATCTATTCGTCTTGATTATTCATTTTTTCCCTTGAAACATCACAGGAAATGCGTGCACCAAATTCTCTATCACATGGAAATAGCTCTGAGAACAATTTGAAAGAAGGTTGGCGTTTGAATGGAAACCCATGAGAAGAGGGACTGAAAGAAGGTTTGCACTAGAGGTGTTCATTGGTTATATACTAGGTTTTCAAAATGCAATCTAGATTGTGATATTGTTGGCCAAAAAGCAAATGCAGACTAGGTTTACTTTTGTTACAAATAAGCGAATTCGAAATTACAGAGATAAAGTCGTTAGTTGGTGCATATCGTTAGTTGAGGCATTTTTTGTTTTTTTGAATATATCTTATTTTCTAAAGTATGGTGCACTATTGGAAGACTGGTATACTTGGAATTAAGGGGACTTAATGTAATTGCCTTAGATTGCAAGTAGAAATTGGAACTATTTGCATTTGTTATTTAAATATAGAAATTAGTTTCAGTTCTCATCAGTTCATTTACACCTTTTGTACACCTATTGTCTACCATTTGTACACCTAAAATCTATTGGGCACCGCTCCCACCTCCATCTAATCCTGGCTCCACCACTGATAGTGACCTTTTCTTATAAAGCACGATATCTATTCGAAAGATGTCTAATAATGGTATGAAACTTCATTAAGTCTAATAATGGTCTAAAATTTCTTTAAGCCTAATAATGTTCAGAAATTGCATTAAGTCTAATTCAAGTATCAAGGAATAAAAAATGTGTATTCAGAAATTGCATTAAGTCTAATTCAAGTATCAAGGAATAAAAAATGTGTAATAAAGTAGCTAGAATATCTTAACTAATTGCCTGCTTCAATTAATAATATTATTCTCTCTCTAGGAGAGTTATATTAACCAATCATACTAGTTTATACATTTAGCTTTGCTCAAGATTAGGGTTCCATTGTCAATTGGCACATTTATGTTCATCAAGTCAATTGACATTTTACAAGATGCTTTCATAATGCATATTGCTTTCAACAAATTCAAGGTATATTCACATTTTACATTGACAGTATGTTTGTAATGGAATATTATTTCATATGTAATGAGAAATAAAGTTAAATACATCGGTAAAAAAAGTGAAAGACTATAGATATATAATATGCCTAAATACCTGCTAGTAGATGGACTTAGATCATCTAAATCAAGTAAAATGTCCCAAAGTAACATAACAATGGAATGCAACATTTAGCCTTTTAGAGAGACAATGACAGCTATAATCGATATCAATTTATTAGTTGCAATTGCCCAAACATCATCATCAGGACCATCTTGACAAGCAAGAAGAATGAAGCCAAGTAATTTAGGAAGTATCTCCTAATATGAATGCAAATAAACATACAAAAATACCATAACTCCAATGCTCGAAAATTAAGAGAACATTTGCATAAACAAATAAAACCTTAGTGCTTAAAAATTAGTTATATTGATCATTGTGTTGTACGTCCATTGCATCCTCCTTAGGGATACAAGTACAAATTGCGACTACCTCATTTTCACTCATATGATGTGATACACTTCCCCTATGCACATTTTCGATTTTTGCACTTTTTTCTTTCTTCTTTTCTTTTTTGGATTTTTTTCATTTCGTTTAATTTTTTCAGTCCCCTCTCATTTTGAACTCTCTATTAAGCCTTTTCTACTTTACTTTTCTTTCTCTATTGTCATTGTGCATGATGACTATAGTTGTGTGTTTTGTTGGTAGATGATGCGGTTGTAGAAGTGTTGTTGAATAGAGTTTGAAAGTGATGGAGAAGTGGAGATGTGGTGGAGGCATTATGTGTGGGAGTTGAAAAGCAAGGATTTCGTGTGTGATAATGAAGGTGGGTGAACCTCTTTTGGAAGGCAAAAGATTCGGCTGGTTTAGCCTCATAAAGGAATGGGTTAATAATACCGGTGGTCACAAAAGTTTTCGGTTTGCTCAGCTTTGGTCACAAAAGAAAAAAATGCTACCGGACGGTCACACCTGAATTTTTTTGCTTCAACACAGTTGCCCAGAAAAATGTACCAACTAAGCAAAAAAACTGCCATATAAGTTTGCCATGTGGCCTGTCTATGGCTACGTGGCAATGAAAATTCGAAACCGAACCCAACCCGACCCGAAACCACATCAACAACAAGAGAAGAAGCAGATTGCAAAGCAAAGCATATCAAAATCTGGAATCAAACGAAGCATGAAAATAGTAATTAAGGGTGCCTGATTTGGTCGGTCATAAGACAACACCTTCTTGTTGGAATTCGCGGCTAAAATATGACATTCATATATATACATAGCAGCAGATATAACAAAAATTTAATGCCTTGAATTCCCCCAAGGACCAATGCATATCAACATATATAATTAATGTTGAAAGATTTACCTTTCACCAAGGCACGATCGATCGGTTGTATGAAACGTTGGTATAGCTCTTTGTACCAAGAACTCGAATCAACTTTGAGGAATCACGTTGCTTTTGCGCGAACGTGGCTACAGGTATCCACACGAACGAACTTACCTTGGAATGATCACAGTGTACTAGCAATCTTTTAGAATCACTATTCTAAAACTCATAAAATTATTTTCTCTCTTTGAATTGTGACACTCACAAATTCGGCAATCCTTATTTTGGCTTAAGAGAATTCGGCCAAAGGGATGAATGAATGACAAGGGGTGCATGTCTATTTATAGGCATATGAGATGACCTAGATAGGCACCACAATAGAACCGAAATTCTCTTCTCCTTGCCCTACTTGGATTTGGTTTTCTCCTTTGTGCAAAAGGATGGCCGAATTCATTCCTAGTCCTACTAGGTTTAGGTTTTCTTCTTTAGTACAAGAAGAGAGCCAAATTCATTCCTAATCATATCAAGCTACATCATAATTAGTCTTTCCTTGTCATACAAGAATAGAACTCCTAATTAGATGTGCATATGTGTGCCAAATTCTACTCCTTGTCATACAAG
>CAODLS010561698.1:0-32670 GCA_948243855.1 Flueggea neowawraea | reverse complement strand
CAATAATTAACTATAATACCAAAAATATATTTTATTCTAAATATTTTTTTAATAATTTTTAAATAAATTAACTATTCTATTAGTAATTAATAATAATAATTTATAGAAAAATGAATTTTTGAGAGAGTGTAGAAGAGATTGTGAGATAAAAAAATGGTATAAAATTAATAAAAATGAGGTGGAGTATTTATAGAGTTGAAAAAATAAAAAAAAAAAAGAAAAAGAAAATAACCGTTGGAACCGGCGGTTCCAACGGTTCAGTGAACCGCCTGTTCAAACAGTCGGTTAAACCGGCAGTTCGATGGTTTTTAAAACGAGAAATCAGAATCTAAACCGTAAACCGCCGGTTTTAGTTGACCGGTTCCGGTTTCGATTCGATTCCGATTTTAACCGGTTTTGACTTGTCCGATTTCAATTCGATTCGCCGATTCCGGTTTGATTTTTATGGTTCTTAGACTAGAACATAAGGACCCATTATTGAGATATATATAGACAAAGAAGTAATCATGACTTGCAGGTGAAGGAAAAGAACTTCACTTTTTCAGTGCGTCTGTGTGCGCCTTGTCAAGTTTGGAAATTGCTTAGAACAAGTCCACTTGAATTTATGGGAAAATATGTGTGGTTTGACAAGTGTCAAAAAAATTATATTTTATTTTAATTTATTTATAATTTCTTAATATTATATAATAGATTGATACAGATTTTTTTTAATTAGAAGTCTCAAGTTAAAGTCAATTTTGTCTAAATTGAATTTGAATTAATCAAATATCAGAAGATATTTGATACCAATTGATTCCATATAAAAATTATTTTAATAATATATTATTAAATTAAAATAGGGTTAATTTAGCAATTAGCATACAAACACTTTGAGTGGATAAGTAACTTGAATAAAGAAACAACTATATTTAAAAAAACAAAACAAAACAAAACAAACAAGGGGAGTGAATGAGAGACAAGACGAGAAGAGTTCTTTTGTTTTGCATTTTCATTTGAGTTGAAATGTGATGAGTAAATGTAATGGTTTTGTGGAGTTCTGTTTTGTGCCATGTGAGTTTTGTTGGGTAACAAGGAGTATATGGATTTCCTAGTAGATTACAAGTATGGAGTGGTTCTCTTTTTCTGCAACTTTTTGGTCCTCGTTCTCAATCACCACAAATAGCTTTCCATTAGTCATTTCTCCTTCATTATTTATAGTTGTCTATGAAAATTGATTTTTTTTTTGAAAATTGAATGGCATTACACACCATTTGATGTTTACAAAAAATTATAGGCGAAAAGAAAAATGTAAATAATATTAGTATTTCATTTCTAACTTAGTAAATTGAGAATTGTGAAGGAGAAAGAGGGGTAGGAATGAGTAATGACTATTCGTATCCTACCCCTCAAGCATACCCATATTCATAAGTATTACTCTCTTTTACTTGGTACAAGTACAAATATTACTCAAGAGGATTGCAAAAAAATACAACAAAAAAGAATGAATTTCACAAATGCGACAACATATAAAAGCATTTTACAAATGAAAAAACACTAAAATGGTATTTTAGAAATGACTCAATTTGACTAATTTTTAAACACACGTAAAAAAATTGACCACTTGTTGATCACGCGCTAGAAAGATTGACTAGGCACGATGAATACAAAACGAATTATAATACTAACGAATACATACAAAACGAGTACAAACCAAGTATAAGACCCAAAAAAATTTAAACAAAATGAGTACAACTCAAAAAATTAAAGACATTTGCAATATTTTGTTGTTATTTGGTAAAATTACAAGTACAAAATAGGTACAAACCAAGTACGACACCAAAAAATGATTAAACTTAGTTTCATTGAAAATTTATTATTTCAAACTTCTTTTTTTAAAAAAATATTAATTTGTTCTTGTAATGTCATCTAATTTGTTGCCCTCCAATTTCAATATTTAATTTTTTTTAAAAAAATATCAAAATGGAAATTATTAATTTAGGGTCTAATTTTGTAATTTTACAAAATTTTAGGATCACAAACATAATTTTGCAAATAAAGCATTCACAAGCGTCAATTTATTTATTTATTTATAATTTCTTAATACTATGTAGTAGATTGATACAAATTTCTTTTTTTAATTAGAAGTCTCAAATTAAAGTTGATCTTGTCCGAGTTGAATATGAATTAATCAAATATCAAAAAAATATTTGATACCAATTGATTCAATATAAAAATGATAACATAACGATAAAAGTCACCAACAAAAATGAGTACAAGTCAAAATAATTTATGAGTACAAAATGAGAACAAAATGAACACAAATATTTTATTTTTTTCTTTATTTCTCGTAAAATTATGAGTACAAATGAGAATAAAGCGAGTACAAATATTTTAAATTTACCTAGTAAATTTAATGAGAATAAAGTGAGTACAAAATTTTAATTTTGTCTTTATTACTCGAGAAAATTATGAGTACAAATTAGAACAAACCAGAGAACAGAGCGAGTACAAAAACAAAAAGAAACAAAAACAAAATTTCAAGATAACCCAAATCTGCACTAAAATCCCAATATGTCAATTAGAATTTTGTTTCTTCACTTCCAAGTGATAAAAGAGAACCTGCAATCAATCGAAACTCAGGAGAAATTTATTTGGCAGATTTCAATGTTGCCTTGGTACTCAATATCATAAAATTTCAGTCAAAAGATCAAGTAAATTTGTTGTTAATATATGAAAGTACTAATATTGTTGCCAAGTAATCTCTAATCATCCAATCAGAAAGTTTTGACATTTTAGTATAGCTCCATAGACAATTCTAAAGTACTAGAAAACACAGTAATAGTTATTGATCAATAAAAGAAAAAAAGTTTGAGCCAAAATATTTAACTAACTATAACCTTATTGCTCATCATCTATATCACAAAATTTATCAATGATCAATCCTAGCGGTAGCGGAGTTCTTCAAGATGTAATGTCTTTATGTGCCAACCCAATTCTCTTAGCCTCTCCTCCTCCCAGGTGTTGCCGAACTTGCCCATTCTGACATCAAAAAATTTAAGGTCTTCGCAACTGCAGAAATGATTTCCAGATACTCTTGTTCAACAAAACTATATATTGACAGAGCATTTGTAATACCCCATCCATTCTGATGAGTTTCACTGTAGCATTCCGTTCAGTTCCAACAAGGTACTCTATTGAATCCCGTTCGATTTCGATTGAACCTTGTCCAATCTCGATTTGATTTTGGAATGCTTTCGATGATGATTGGCAAGTTTGGAGTGTTAGATTTGCTCCGGAGGTGTTGGGGTTTGTGTTTCTAAGTTAGAGATAGGTTAAAAGTGAGAAATCTCGCATGAAATGCCTCCAGAGGGTCACTTACGTGCGTTGGAGGGAAGCTAAGCATGTAGATCATCAAGCAAAATTGGTTTGGTTGCTGAAAGGCCGTCTACGCATGTAAGGGAGGTCTTGAGCTTGTAGTAGCCTTTGTCACACACGTTGATCTTGAGTCCGAATTTTCTAGGTTTTGAAATGAGTCGTCTATGCACGTAAATCATATACTACGCATGTAGAAGGCATGCCACATGCGTAGATAATATTATTACGCACGTAGATGGTGTATTTTCTGCTGAAATTGTTTGAACACAACATTTTGATCTATGGGTTTATAAATACCCCTTTCCCGACCATTGCTCGTCATTTTCACTCCAAAACTCACCCAAACTCTCTCAAATCCGTCTCTCTTCATTCCTCTTGGCTCCTCATTGTTTCCACTTCGAATCTTGAGGTAAGAACTCATCATTTATCTTTTCTTTTCATCATTTTTGTTCAAGAATGGTGCAATTAGGATTTTGGCCAAAATTGATGTGAGGGTCGGATTTGTTGCTTTCTGTGATAATGGAAGTTAAATGTTGTTTCATTATGGTTGTTAGAGATTTGAAATACAAGGATCTAACTTCGGTTTTGGAGGGTTTTGAGTTTGGATGAAATGGGCTTGTTCTTGAGCTAAGGTTTCGGGTTTTGATGAATTTCTTGTCAAATCTGGAGTTGTTTTTGTTATAGCTTTGTAGAATGGAGTTGGGAATACATGAATTTGAGTTGGGTGCTGTGAATTGATGATTCATTTCTTTGAATTAGGGAATCCAAATTTTTAGAAGGAAATTCTTGATGATTTTGTGTTTATTTGTCGAAATGGATTGTAGATCTATGATTAGGAGGTTGATTTGAGTTGATTGGAATGATTAGAATATTGGGTGTCGATCAATACCAAGGTTGGATAATTTTGGGAAGAATTCCTATTGCCAGATATAGAATGTAGTATTTTGAATGGTTGAGGATTAGTATTTGATTTTGAAATGTTTGAGAATTGATAGAAGAATTAGACATTCGGTTGAAATAGGATTTTCAACGTTCCTGTAGGTTTGGGTTTTTGCATTTGTATTGCATACGCATTATGTATTGCCACAATACAGTAATTGACTCCTGTGTAATTCGTTTCTGTATTCAGCTCTGTTCAGTTCTCGAGGCGACTAGTCATGCACCGGTGGTCTACGATTGGAATACTTAGTTTGGTGTCCAGATGAGTGGATGACAGCTTCAGACACATAGGTTGTGTTTTTCAAATTCTATTTTTTTATGTGCTCGAGTTTCCATGTAATATGAACTAATTAAAGGATAGAAAATCCTAAAACCTGACTTATATGAAAACCTCTGATATGGAAATTAATTTTGGTTTCTGAAATAAATATTACATTTAATATTTATTATGATTTCTATAATAAATACTCTGATTTGGATTTTAAGAATATTTTTTAGTACAAATATTCTCTTTTGAAAAATATGTTGCAATAAATATTTCGTCTGAGGTTTGATATATTTTAGTGAAAAATCTGTTTGTTCTGTTTTTTGTCTGTTGAATATTTTAAATGTAAATATTTCAATACATTTTTGGCAAAACATTTGATATGGGATACCCAACTACGGGGTATCGTAGACTTTGATATACCAATGTATTATTTTGCCTGTGTGACTATCATCAACTTGGAGAGTTGTATTCACCTGAGTGGCTATATCACTTGCCTGAGTGGCTAATGATAGCTTAAAAGGGTTGTCGAAAGTCTGAGTGGTTATATCTTGTGCCTAAGTGGCCATTATCGAGTCCAGATGACTCCTTTCATCAGATTATGGTCCCGTTGAGTTTTCAACATTGTTCTCTTAAAATATTTTTGGAAAATAAATATGGTTTTTGACATGTGTATTGAAGCAGAAATAATATAGTTAATTCATATTATGAAAAATTAAATATTTTATCCAATTTATTTATTCAGTCATTTTGGGTGACTGTTTGCTATTCGTTTTGTTTGTCAAAGATTTCAAAATGATTTTTTTGGAAATATTATTATTCTAATATAGTGTGTATACGTATTTATATTTATGTCTGCATGTGGTATTTTTGTACTATTTTCAAAACGGTTTTTGTGAGACCCGGAGCTGCTCTGAAGTGTTATCCCTCACTGGGTTCTTACCCCCTTCTTTTTCCTTGTTTATTTTTACTTAATCTTCCAGGTATTCTTGATAGCGGTCGTTCGATCTTCTGCACTCAGTGAGACACCCTTGTTAGCAGTGAGTGCCCTATTTGTTCGAGCCGAGTTTCAATTTCTGTGAGACGCTTCACACCGGGTAATGAATTATGGATATGTATCTGATAATATAATGGTTAAACTGTTTTAATGATATTTACCTATTCCGAATTTTGATGACATGATTATATTTATTATTATTCGTGAATATTACTTCTAAAACTTATTATCTATTAAAATGTTTTAATGTGCCTAATACGCTGACTAATAATATGAATCTGGGTAGATGTCTGATCTTTGAAGCTAGTGCGATATGGGTCGGGCTTCCACAGATGGTTCACTTAGTATGCCAGTCATGATCCGGAAACGGATCGAGACAGCATTGGTTACTAAAGACTACGTACCGTATAACTAGATGTCTCATATCAGAATAATATATAAAGAATATACAGAGCAGATAGGCATGCAAAGCATATATATATGTGTGTATGTGTCAAAAATAGAGTATTGGTTATCCGATTCCACATAAATCAGATTTTAAATTAGTCGAACCATTAATTAATCAGATTTTAGAAATAATTCAGACACATAAAAAATATATGGGTTCAGAAGACACAACATATGTGTCTAGAGCTGTCATCTCACTCAATTGGATATCCAAGCCAAATGGTCTAGTCACGCACCACTAGTCAGTGGTTGATCACGTTGGCACGAACACGAAGTTGAAAATAAATATAATCAGAGTAATGTCAAAAGGTGGTACTAAGATAATACCAAACACAGGATATGCAAATGCAGACCCAAACCCTTAAAAACTATTTCGATCGAAGATTTAACACCCTCATCTCAAAAAATCGAACATCTCATAAAATTACAATTTGGTCCCTCGACTTTTGTAAATTTACACTTTAGTACCAAGACCTTGGTAAATTATAGATTAGTCCTCAAAATTTTGAAAAATTATAATTAATCCTCTAACTAGTCAGAATTTACAAATCAGACCATAAACTCTTAAAAATTTGCAATCTAGTCCCCACAGAAAAAAATATTCATAAACGCCACAAATTCCGTATTGATCGATATCCGACATTCCAATTCACTCAAATCAACTTTAATCAAGCTCCAAAACATGAATCTACAATAAATTTCACCAAACAAACTCAAAATCACCACAAAACCTCAAAAATTCTGCCAAACCCTAACTCATAAAAAATCCATCAACTATCCAAAACCCAAGCTTAACCCAAGCTTAATCCATATGTTTCTAACCTTAACATCCTAAAACTTCCATTCCAACAAAAATAATCAAAATCCAAACCCTAGATCAAATTATGCCTTAACACACAAATTTGAAATTTAACATGAAAATGATGAAAAGAAGTTATTAGAAGCTTAATCTTACCTCAAGAGGTGATATAAAACTGAGGAGAGGCAATAGGAGAGCAAATGTGACAAATTTGAAGGTGAGAGAAGTGAAAATGAGGATTGAAAAATTGAAAGGGTTGGGTTTGGGGGTATATAAGACCCCTAGACCAAAACGATGCATTTTAGTTTTTTGCCTAGCTCACTCAAGTGACACCCTTGCTTACTAGAGTGAGATTTTCCCAGGTATGATCATGGAGCCACGAGTTATTTGAGTAATTGAATGGATTAGTCGCGTGATCCTTGGTCTATATCACTTAAGTAATACACATTGCTTACTCGAGTAATTCCTCTTTAAACACCTTTAATCATAATAATTATCACAATATCGATAACAAAACATAGCATAAGTGGTATGAGACCAATAACAATGATGTGCACGTAACACCAATAACAATGATAATTGTGGGTTGTGCCACTAATAAAAAATAAATTCATGTGTCCGGCTGAAGTGATGGAATCCATGAATCTAAGTTGGAACTACGTTTGAAATGTGAATTACGTGCGTAACACATGTTGAGGGAAAATTACATGCATAAGGATGGAGTTAAAGCATGTAATTTGGAACATAATTGGACTGGAAGTTGTTGAAAGCCATTAATGCATGTAAGATAAAAGGGCCATTATGGGTTGTTTTCAAGTGAAGCGGTGAGTTTCAATGTTAGGCCTTATAAATACCCTCAACCCCAACTTGTTCAACAATTTTTCACCTAAAACACCTCCAAACACATCAAGAACGTTCTCTCTTCTTGTCTCTCCATCAATTCCTCTCAATATTTGAGGTAAGATTCACATTCTCTACTCATTTGTTGTATCATTTTCATGAAAGACCATGTGGGTTTTGTTTGGTTGAGCTTGGATGTCGTGTTGGTGTTGGGTTTTGTTAAGGTTTTAGTTTTTGGACGAACTAATGTTGCATTTGAGTTGGTTTTTGATGGAACTTGGTAAATTGGACATAGATTTGAATGGGTTGAGCTTGGGTTTGAATATTGGAGTTTATTTGGATGAGTTAGGGGTTTGGTGGAAGAAGAATTTTGGGATTTTTGTTTGTTAAGTGTTTCTTTAGTGAAATTGAGTGTTGATTCATGAGGTTGAACTTGATTAGAGGTGATTTACGTGCATAAGGATTTTTGATTTTTTGGATGAATTTGGGGTGTTTTGAAAAGATTTATGTCGTAGGGACTTCATTGTAATATTTTGAAAGTTTGAAGTCTGAAACTTAATTCTAAAAAGTTTAAGGATTGATTTGAAATTTTTGAAAACTTTAGGGAGTGATTTGTAATTTTCCATGATTTTGGGAACTGAAGTGTAATTTGGTAAAAGTTGAGGGACTAAAATGTAATTTTTTTGTGATTCTCGATCTCAAAAAGGCTTTTATCGTCAGGGGTTTGGGTTTGCATTTGCATTATATGTGTATTCAGTGGTACCACAATACTGTAATTGATTCCGCTATTATTTGTTTGCTTTCAGTTATGTTCGATATCCGAAGTGACCACTCATCTACTAGAGGTGCATGAATTGATTATTTGGCTCAGCGTCCAGTGAGTTGAATGTAATTCTAGACAAATAGTCTGTGTTTTAGAAATTATCTGTTTTTGTTGTGCTTAGACCTCTGCATGTAACACAGACTAATTAATGGATTGGAAATCCATAAAATCTGATTTATGTGGAATGTCTATATAAATAAATCTATTATGAATTATATTATATTTTTTGTGATAAATATTTTTTTAAAAAAATAAATATATTTTCGGTAACTAAATCTCTGCTCTGTATGTTTGCTTGTAAACACTATTTGTACAGCCTGTTGGATTTAACTACATTTTTTGAAATTATTCGTTTGCTTCGCATGTTTGTCTGCTTAGGATATGATTAATGTTATTTGTTTGTTCTGTATGTTTTCTAGCTAAGTAAACTTCCAGATAATTTGTTTTAAGATGATTTATATTTTTGTATGTATTTGTCTGCTCTGCATGCCTACTATGCTTTGTCCTGCTCCGTCTGTCTGTCATATGAGCTTTGAAATGAGCAATTAGTACTCTGAATAATATATTATATATTATAATATGCTTTAAAATGATTTTTGTTATTATTCGTTTGTTTGGTATGTTCATCTGTTTAAATAGAATATATATTTATTTGACGATTCTAATCAACATTCATTAATTCTCTGCTCTGCAGGCGTATTTGTCATTTATATATTTCTGTATATATATTTCTAATTCAGGACACATACGCTACGGGGACAAACATAGCCTTTGGTATACCAATATTTTGTGAAGGTCTCGTTACCAAGGTGACATGGTAACCCGTGTGTCTGACAAGACACATGTGATTCTATCTATTTCTAGTGGCTTAGTCCACACGTTTGATTTTTTATTCCGTCTATTTCTGGTCTCTTGTTAGAGTTTCTAATATATTAACTATTACGTATGATTCTGATTCTTTTTTACTCTAATTTTGCTTTTGGTTCCATGTCTGGTTTTTTGGTATACTTTTTATTTAAATGTTTGGTTAAGATTACTCACTGCATTAGTAAGTCTGTATTATCAATCATAACCACGTAATATAATGTATTGTGATCTAGCAAAGTGTATCCCACTGGAACCCGTGGACTGCAATGCTCGTTGATACTCTTATTGATCAATTTTTGTTTGTATCAGCTTTGAGACCCTTAGGGTACCGAGTACTATTTTTTCCCTAAGACTGTCAGTTGTTTAGCCCTTTTGAGCCGGGTACTGTTTAGGCTCGTAAGATTCTTAGTTTGTTAGACTCTGAATTTGATTTTGAGAGCAATATCAGTATATTAAGGGTGTATGATCAATGATATCAAAAATTGTTCTGGTAATGTTGTATACGTAGTCACTATAGAGTGTTGTCTCTCACTAAGTATTCTCACTCCCTTTTTGTTGCTTAATATTTCAGGTTATTTGGTGTTAGCTTCGATTCTCCGCGTTCAGTGAGGCATTTATAGCAGCAGTGAATGCCTTTTTTGTTCGGGCTTTTGTTTATATAGTAGTGCTCCACACTGGGATATCTGTGAGTTATCTGGTTCTGATTTGTATTTTGTTAACCGTAATTACTTATTAATGTTTTTACATTTAATTTGATATAATTTTATAATTTGATATAATTGGTATTTTATATATCTGATAATACTTTGTTAATAACTTTTTTGGTATACGATCTTGGGTAGATGTTCTGTCTATCCGAGGTCTGTGCAAAATGGGCCGGATACCTGGTTCGGTTTGCCTCGTATGTCAGTCATTATCCAATATCAGGTCGTAACAAAAATGGAAAGAGGAGTGTATAAGTATTAAGGCATTACAGAAATTAAAATTTGGCCTACTGGATATGAGAAACTATAATCTACTTTGTTTCAAATGTGATATTAAAATTTCAAAAAAATCCAGGCGACAAAATTTCCCATATCACTCGCATTTTTATCTGCAGATATAGGTAGGATAAAGGTAATATTCATGTCCGTACTAAAATTGTGAGAATTAGAGAGGTGTTGAAATGACTCAAAGAAAATAAATTGGTTCATTTTTCAACATATTCACAACTACTTGCTATGGCCAAAAAACAACTCAGTTGTTGTTCACTCTCCTTTAGAAATCGTTTATGATGACGACATATTCACAACATGCTACGTAAGCTTAACTCTTGTTATGCATTGACAAAAACAAAACCCTCTTGTTATGCAAATTTAGTACTTTATATTTGCTATTTTCATAAGTTAGTCCTATTTTTTTTTAGAAAATAATGAAACATTACATCCTCTATATTAGTCTTTTCATAAAAATGAATTGTACTCATATAGGAAATTCAGTGGATATTTTAATCAAATTAATGGTGCCAAGTAGACATGTTATGTGCTAGACAAGAAAAATGAATAATTCAGGAATACTGCAAATAGTAAAAGAAAGGGTTAAATACACAAAAATAAAACAAAAAAAGATAACTTTCACAAATACGACATTATGTTAAAAACATGCTAAAAATAGCAATACTGAATAAAATATTCACAAAAATATAATAATTTGACTGCTTGTTGATCACACTCTTTTAACTAAGGAGTAAAAACCACTACAACAACAAAATGATAACAAATAAAGAATAAACACCAACAAAAATGAGTATAGGTCAAACAAAAATTTAAAAACGAATACAAATAACAATAAAATGAGAACAAAGTAAGTACAAAACGAGTATACCCAATATTGAGATTTGTTGATTGCACCAAGAAATGCTTACAAAGTGAGAACAACATGAGTACAGAAGATGAACAAAAATGAGTATAACACACAAATATTAAGGATTGAAATCTTAATATTTTCTTTATTAATCGGTAAAATTGCGAATACAAAACGAGCACAAAATGAGTACATTCACAAAATAAATGCTTACATAAATGAGCATGAGTTATTTGAAACTTGTTGATTACACCAACAAAATGCTTAAAAAACAAAATGAAAACAAATCGAGTACAAACGAATACATAAAGAGTACAAGCTAAATTTAGGTATCATTTTATAATTTTACAAACTAACAAAGACTACATAAGTGTACAACTCTCAAAATTAGGTATTTTCAAGTTTAGATTTTTGCCAGTATCAACACTAGATCGATCTTCGCCACCATTATCACTAAAAAGACAAGCGGCTAAAGTTTGACAAACCCTAGCTGCCACAACAACAAAAATCAAAAATCTTTTTCATTTTCATACAACAAAAAAAAAGCAACAAATCGCATAAGTGCAGAAACCCTAACAATTGGAATGAAAATGACAAAAAAATGACACCAGGTGTAAATTCGTCTAAAAGACAGGACTTAACGATGCGTTTTTTATAATGTTAGGATTAAGTAATAGATATAGCAAACGTAAAGTACTAAAGAGGTTTTTATCTCAATAAATTGTGGACCCATGAGTTGAGGGTGTGCCAAGAGGTGGAAGCCGAAACAAGAAAGTCCAACTAAGACCCTATTCAGCACCCAGAAATGATTTTGTCCTACTTGGATTTATTATTATTTTAATTACTATTATTATTCATGGTTTCAAAAGTTGAAATATAGGCATGCTTCTTTTGTCATTGCTTTTTTGACCACGGAAAGAATCATCTCATGTCATACATACATACGGCGTCCGGATTTCTTTTTACGTTTTTACAACTTTGGCCTTTTTCCCTTGTTCTTGTTTTGTACTTTTCACTGCTTTGATTGGCCTCATTGACTGCTTTTTGCTGGGAATGAAAAGACTCATGTATGTAGTCAGGCTAAACCATTCAATAGTCATTGTGTCTGGTATGGTTTAATAGTGTTTGCTTGATGAATATGTTTATAGAGTTTAGACATATTTAAACATATTAACTCTTTTTTTTTTATTTTTTACGGTACAATTTGTTTATACAATTTATTAAAAAAATAAACAACAGAAAGACAGGGATCAGCCTGAGAATTTAGAATAAATTTTCAAGTTCAAACATTATCTATAAAGAAGATATTTAACTTGTGAGTCTACACAGAAAGTGTAAGAAATTAAGTTTAAATTTTAAAATTCGGCCTAACTCTATTAAAAAAGGACTTTATTAATTCTTGCTTTGAGTGCGATTATGTATATATACAAATATTATTTATATTTTACTGTATAAATATGAATAGAATATAAATACAACTTTATCTTATATGTACTTGTACCCATATATGTTCCTGTTAGGTATACTCATAGTTATACTCGCATGTATATAACATAATATATAGTATATATGATATATGGATATAATATATACTATATGATCACTTTTATAATTACAATAAAGTGTTATCACTAATCTAAAATGTTACACTCTAAATTGATTAATCTCTATAGTATTATCTTTATTATAAAACTAGATAATAATTATCATATGTCCATATTCGATGACATGATATCATTTGAAACAAATTATTAACGTAATGACATATCAAATACAATAATTCATGAAATGTGTTTTATTGAACTTTTTATGTTTAAAAACACTCGGATATAAATTTCATTTTAGTATTACATTGTGCATCTATAATATTCATTGAAGTCTTTATTTTTCTAAGTAATATTTAAAAATTATTGACATATTAATACTCTTAAGTTAACTAAATATATTTATACAACAAGTAAATGGGTGCACTATGGGTTAGTAGTACCTTGCATATAGGGTACGAGTAACGATTTTTATACCCATACAAGTATAGGTAGAGCATGAACATAATATATGATCTACGAATACGAGTAAATATATTGGCATACCCTATCCATTGCCATTTCTAATAAGATGTACAAAATTAAATTGAAAACACAAGAAAACTTTTATATTTAGACAATTTTTCTTAAATGGCAATTGAACGAAGGAAATTAAAATTAAGAGTCTGATTGACACTTGAGAATAGAAATCCAATATTGCAATGGAGGATGTTTGGTTAGAGTAAATGTAAAGCAAACAATCTATTTTTTTTGACTGTCCAAAATAGACTCTCTACTTTTTTTACAATGCTGCATAAAACTATATTGTATAAAATAACATATCATTTTTTTTTTTTTATTATACAATCTATTTTTATGATTTAATTAACAAAATTTATCTCAAACAACCTCTCAAATCTAATGAAAAAGGTCCAAAAGAAAATGCAAATGTAAGCCCTAACATTTGCCGTTTAGGACAGTTGGCAGGAAGGCTGCTTTGCCAACTAGCAACTACCAACCAACGAAAACGACCCAAGTAAAAGAATCCAAACCAAACCAACAGTACAAAGGGCAAAATCGTCAACTTCCAAAAACGTAATTAACTCCGAAAGACGGGGGCCATTAATAATCTCACATTCTCCTGCTTACATTTTTCTTCTCTCCCCTACTCCGCCTCTCTCTCCTCTCTCTCCCTCCTCGACACGCCTCTTCCGCAATGCAGGTTAGTTTTTCGCTACTTTCATTCATTACCGTTATATCGTCATTCGATACCGAATATAGAAACAGAAACTTCGGTTTCTTCGTTTTTATACGATAAAATGTCGAAGATTGGTGATTTACGGCGTCGTTTTTTATGACGGTTATGTAGAATCAAACGAGAACGGTTGAGGTTAGAAACGTGTCAGATCTAGCCACGGAGAGAGAGATTCACGAGTTCTTCTCCTTCTCCGGTGAAATCGAGCACATTCAGATCCAACGGTATCATTTTGTTCTTTTTGTTTTGGACTTTCCTGATTTGACTCCGACTGTCTGTTTTGTTTACTGAGAAAACGAACGAAAATGATGGAAAATTATTTTTTTGTTACTTTTTTGGGATCTTATGCTGTTTAAATTTAACTGAACTGAGTTATTTTTTTTTGTGGGTGTGCAGTGAAATTGGACAGTCAAAGTCTTCATTTGTTACCTTCAAAGATCTTAAAGCGCTCGAAATCGCATTGTTTTTATGGGTGAGTTGAAATTTAGTTTGTTTTTTTTTCTTTAGATTTTTTTTCGGTGTGTGATTGTGTTATAAGCCACCTCATAAGTGCATTGTAAATTAAGTTAAAAGAATTGTTTGATAAGCAATCGGTTGGGTTTTCTTCAGGTTTACCGTATAAAGTATGCAATTTGCTCCATTCTGACTGCAATTGTCTGCACTGCTTGACATTGAATTGATAAGACAATTAGGTTCATCTGTGGTAAAAATTGCAAGTTCATTCACAAATAGTATTGATATATTTCCCTTAAAGCAAAATATGACGATATTGTTTTATTGATTAATAATATGATGATATTCTGGTTGTTGCGGTCATAAAGAAAAGGGTTGTGTTATGTCGTTGTTGTTTTTCTTCAGAATGCTCTGTACAGTATAGATACTTAGCTATTTTATGCAACGAGTAACATAGTTTGTCACTTTTGCTCTCCAGCCCACAAGTTTTAAGAGGATTCTTTTTCTATTCTTTTTTTCTATAAATGCTGAAAGTAGATGGAGGAAACAAATACAAAAAGAATGTGTGATGGAGTATAGGGAGGCTATATAATTTGCATAATTGGGTCTAATTTTCTGTGAATGCAATTTTTTTTTATCTGAAAGAACCAATTTCTATGATGACCGAAGTGCTATAAAGTACAAACTGTGTTTGTGGTGCAGGGAGCGACTATTGTAGACCAGTTAGTGACTATAGCTCGTGCTGAAAACTACGTGCCAAATCGTGAGTTGCAAGTAAGATTTTAAGCAAGTTCATGCAAATTCATTTCAAATATTTCCCAAATATTTACTGGTGCAATTTGCAGGTAGTGAGAAGGGTGAACAATCCCATATCTGTTACTCCTGCTGAAAATTTCCAGTCAGATGATGAGGTAGCCAATTAAAAAGTGCCTAATACTCAACATATAGTTAGAATCAATGTGTAAAATTACATCTATTTTGATGCATACTGAAGCCTTGGTGTATAATATTTATGGTGCTGTTACATTTCTGGTTTTTATTTGGTTTTGGCAAAATTTTGGTTAGCTACCGGCAAATGCATTGTTTCCCTAGCCAAATGTGATCAATTACATGTAGAGATTCATTAGTCATTTTGTGCACCTGGTAGCTTTACCGTTTGAGTCATATGGGTTCTTCTATATCTTTTAGCAGGCTAAAGTGAGTCCATCTAGCAGTGGAAGATTATATGTGAGTAGAGCACAAGAGGTTGTGAACAGTATGCTGACCAAAGGTTCAGCTATTGGCCAAGATGCGATGAATAAGGCCAAAGCATTTGATGAGAAACATCGATTAACTGCCAGTGCATCTGCAAAAGTAATGTCCTTTGACCAGAGAGTCGGACTTACTGACAAATTGACAGTTGGCATTTCTGTAGTTAATGAAAAAATGAAGTCTGTTGATCAAAGGCTTCGGGTTTCGGATAAAACGATGGCAGCAATATTTGCAGCAGAGAGAAAGTTAAACAACACAGGATCAGCTGTCAAATCAAGCAGGTTGAATATTTTCCATGAGATTATCCATGAATGCCTTTTTGTTAAAAATAGAAATTTTTTGAATGTCTGTTGACAAGGTTCAGAATTGGGTTTTGCTATTTCAATGCTTACTTTTTTGTTTTTATTTTTCCATGCACATGCCGTGGAGGAGGTATCATTTTTTTATGCGTCAGATTTTTTATATCTCCTAGCGGCTTCTTTGGTCCAAAGGAGCTTAATTATCCATTATTATCTATATGTATGATTATAGGTTAGAACTTATTTTATATTGAGCTCAGCAAAATTGCTATCTTTTATATGAAATCTGATCCTGTTTGTCTCTTGATTAAATTTATTGTAATCTTTTGTGTACCCCCAGTATTTGCTGCTGTACACTTTCTTTTTGGAAGAAATTCAATGAATAAACGATTGATTAAAATTCATTTGATTCTTGACAGGTATGTGACAGCTGGAACAACTTGGCTAAATGGTGCCTTTAGCAAGGTAGCAAGGGCAGGGCAAGCTGCCGGTACAAAAACTAGAGAAAAGTTTAATTTGGCCGTATCAAACTTGACAGCCAAGGTAGTTGCTATTAGTGGCATTAACATTATATTATGAAGATTTACCTTTTATAATCTTTTCTTTTGCTTTCATTTGTTTGTTTTTCTTTTCTTTTTTAAATCAAGGTAAGTGCATTTGTGTCATCACATATTTCTACTACTGAAAGGAGCTTAACTGATTTGTAGTTGTTAAATGAGTTCAGTGATGTGCTATGGCATATTATTAAGGAATAACTGATTAATTATTACGCCTTAAAATAACATTTGTTTATTCCAAGAAGCTATTGGTTTAGTAGTAAGCAAGTATGTTAGTCCTGAACAAACTTTAGTTCTGAAAAGGTAGAAGTCTGAGTTCTAGAGAAAGGCGTTAATGCTCAAATCCTCAGAAGGGGTTGATCGCTTTTTGTTAATGAAAAAATTTACATTTATTTGTGTATGCATAATTAATGTGTTAGTGTACTTCTTAGTGCAGATTAAACCTGTGCTTAAGATGCTCTAGCTCTACCACCATTGTTTCTGTCAGAAATGCTTCATTAATCATGCTTTTCTTTGCATAATGCAGGAGCCTCCAATTGCTGTGTAAAGAATTCCTTCACTCTCAAACCTGTTCTGCTGGATTTTCTCCAGGCAGATGATGAATCTCAGAGAAACAGATTTTGTGCAGGTGTTCTCTTTATTAGTCGCTGTCTTTGGTTTGGATGCGTGCTATTAGTGTGTCAATTTAACTCAGTTTATTCTGAATATTCTTTGGTTCTTAGTGTGTCTTGTTGATATCTTCCTTGTAACTTGGCAAGTTTTGGAACATTACATGGTTCTGTTTCCAGCAGAAAAAAATTCATATTTGTGATATTCGCTCAATGTAACATGTCGAAGATTTCCAATTTCTGTTTCCTTTTTTCATTTCCTTGATCACACTTTGTTAGTTCCAAGTTCTGATCCAAAAGACTTAATTTTTTAAACATATTTACACAGTGCCACATTTTGAATTAACCATCCGCCAAGCCAAGTTGATCAATGGACTAAAATTTAAAGCCAGGTTCGGGTTGTGCGACCTAAAATATAAGAACCGAGTCAGGTTGGTTCATGGGTCAGTTCTATTTTTAACCATTAAAGTCTGCCATATAGCATAATATTAATAACATATGGCATAATATATTTTTTTTCAATGGGGAGGGAGCCGGGGACTACATTTACTTACTGTACGTGATCATGCAGACAATTATTTTCTTCCGTGAAACGTTAGTTTTACTCGGTGGTAACTGAAGGAGGTCTAACCACAACACCCGCTAAGAGTCAGTGTTAGACTGTTAAATCTCAGAGATATCCGAAGACTTGCCATGAAATCTAAAGAGACAGGTGAGTCTTGAACCAATCAAATCAGACACATCAAATAGAATCGATTTGGTTCAATTTTGCTTCTCCCCTAGCACGGCCTACTTGAGAGTCAAGACCTGATGATGTTTATGTGGTATAAATAGGCAACCGCATTGGGTTGGTGAATTGGTTCGATTCGAAACCAAAAATAATTGAATGAAAATTAATTGAACCAAGCTAGCCAATATTAGTATGTAAATTGATTGAACTGAACCAAAAAAACTTAAACCAATTCGGTCGGTTTATTCACCTTTTTTGAGGGAAAAAAAGAAATGCAAATTTAGCCGTTGTTTGGTCTAAATGACTGATTTTACTTACAACAAATTTTTTTATTTGGAGAATTTCTGGTTAAAAAGAAACCAAATATTAGTATTTTTTCTACCTTTTAAGTAAGTTTAATTTTTTTACTATACTTTTTAATACCAAACAAAAACCTAATTTTTATCGGCAAAAAAATAATAATTAAAACACCTCACATTTTTAAAATTTTTGTGTTTATCAGCGAATATATCAAATTAAATAAATAAAATATTCAAATTTTTATGTTTATATATTTATGGGCGAATATATCAAATTAGGTGATTAAGCAGTGCCAAACACCCGTCATAGCACACCAATCACACACTGACACCACCAAGGGATGAATATACTCGAAATTTACCACAAATGTAAAACAGACAAAATTCTAAACACAGCCACATAGGCGGCGAGCGGAAGCAGAACGGTGGAGAAGGAAAAAGAGCATACGCCGAGGGACGACGGAGGGAAAAAAAAAAAAGAAGCAGCAAAATGGTGGAGAAAGGTTTTCTCGGTTGGTTTTGAGGTTTTGCAGTGGAACTTCGATGCTAAAAGCACTCCTATTATGTGAACTGTGAAGTATAAGTCGGAAGAGAGAACTGAGGATGGCTTCGCGATTTCAAGCAACTCCATTGGTGGCTTCGCCTTTATATCCAAATTCCATAGCTTGGTCCGACGAAAACTTAATTGCCGTCGCTTCTGGCCACCTCGTCACCATTCTCGTACTTCATCTTCCCTCTCTGTCTCTGTCTCTGCGGTTTTCTTACTGCTTGCAATATGCAAATAATGTCTCTGCTTCTTATTCGGTGTTATGTGTAATCCGTTTGTTGTAATCAGAATCCGGCATTGCCTTCTGGACCGAGAGGATTAATTACTCTACCAAGTTCTGAGCCCTATCCGATTGGGGTGGTCAAAAAGGACGGTGCGTATGTGTATTTGGTTAATATTTTGGTTGCTTCAATGTTAATTCTTATTCTGGTTGCTTGCAGAGTTACTCAGTGAATGCTTGCTGCCTGCATCTTTATGTCGCGACTGGACTCCTTGCGTTCGCTCCATTTCATGGTCACAGCTCGGAATGGCTCCTAATTATGGGGGTGCAATTCAACTAATTTCTTATTATTTATAATAGATAAACTAATATTAAGGAATCATATAGAAACAGGGACCAAATTTCATCAGCTTCTAGAATAGGTCTGCTAGGGCGGAATGAATACTCCATTCTCCCCAAATCATGACCTAAAAATCAGCTTAAAGAAGATTTTTTGATTTCCAAGTAGCTAAACTATCAACCTACATCAGAAATGCTGTATTTTGCTGTAATGTTGCACAGTGACAGTGCGCCATTTGACGTTAGGGAAAACATGACTAGCTGGACAACTCTTAGAATAGTCAAGGGGTTTGAATGAACTATTTCTTTTTTTCAACTTTAATGAAAGACGAAGCTCTTATTTTAAGGTGTTTTGGTAATACTGTTTTTGTTGCTTTATATTTTTCTGCAATTCAGAATACTAAATGTACTTCAAATTGCTTTTTTTGGAACCTTGAAGCAAAGAGTTTGCTTTTCCTAAGGATTAAATTGATGTGATTGGAAAATTCAGTTAATGTCATTATGAGCATTTCAGTTTACTTTCTACTGTGACTTCATTTAGGTGTTTGCTTGCTATCTGTACGGCTGAGGGACGTGTTAAGATTTATCGTTCACCATTTTGTGACTTTTGTTCAGAGTGGTTAGAGGTAAAACTCAGGCTTCGATTAATTCATGAAATCCTCAGCAGTTATTGAATTATTGTTACTGGTACTTGTTACTACTTTTCTGCAGAGTGAATAGAGGTAAAATTCAGGCTTTGACTAATTTATGAAATCAGAGGAAATTATGAAATTATTGGATTAGGCCTTGTCTTTGACTAATTTATGAAATCATAGGAATTTATAAAATTAATAAATTATTGTTACTGCTACTTGTTCATTGGTTGAGATGAAAATAATTATTGACAGTTATTGTACAAGACCTTGTTTCAACTTTAAGAGAATTGGAGTGCCATCACTTGAAGCTAAATTGGGTTGTTAATCTGATCATTGCCTTAACAATTAGCAAATGTGATGTATATATCATCTTGCACATATCTTGTCTATATGTAAATGTGGCCAAAGTGAGAAGTGGCTGCAATTATAAATTTTCAATGTCACTGGATGCTGGTAAAAATTAGAATTTTAATGTATGTTATCAATCAAGAAAATGAAAACAGAAAGGCCTTTTTCCATCTTACTTAGATGAAGAAGATTATGAATCTATGATTGTTGATGTAAATGTTATTTTCTTTAATTATTTTAATTTACTGCAAAATCATGTTGTAATTTGTATGATCTAACGGCAGATTCAGATTTCATATCTTATACTTCCCCTCCCTCAGGTAGTAGATTTATCAGATAAGCTTTATGATTATCTTGCAAATACTAATTTTGGAGAGTTGGGCATTTTGAGTTCAGAAGCCAGCCAAGTAAGTGTTTTCATCTACTATCTTATTCTACATTTTCTTGTTAGCCCATTGAACATAATGAGGTTGTACTGTTTCTTGGTTTCTTTATTTCTGCCCAATTGAAATGTCATATTCTCTTGGTAGGAAGAAGCAACACAACAAGGAGACATTGGTGATCCTTTAAATTCACGTGACAATAATTTTGAGAACTCTAAGACTGGAGAGGGGCCTAAGCGGAGAAGAACAAAAATTAACAACAAATTGTAAGTGCTTTGAACGAAAATTAATATCTTGATGTTTTTCATCATGATCTCAATTGATGCTTTCTTTGCCTGTATATTATTATATGCAGCAATAGGGACTCTGAGATACTGTGTGAACAATTATCTGATTCTAGAGATGGTGAGAATACCATTCTTGGTTCTAGGCATCACCCTACAATGAAGGAGAAGAGATTGCCAAAAGTAAGTTTCTCTTGCAAATTTAGTCATCCTTGTACCTTTTTTTGGGGTAAAGTGAATGTACCGTACTTTAAATAATTTTTTTTCATGGTTTCTGACTTTGACTTCTCAACTTTGCATTCATACAAGGTTCTGGCGGGTCTTTTATTTTTATTTTTCTACTTTTCTTAATTTTCAGGTCTTTACAACTAAAGCTAGCAAAATAAAAGACAACATTCCAGGAGATTCTATGCCCCCACTGATTAGTGCAGAGCAATATGCTTCTCGTAGTGCCATGCTATCATCACTTGTCGTTGCCTGGTCTCCATTGCTGTGTTTAACTTTGGATCTCTGTTCGTCTCCTGAAAATATATCATCCAAAAAGTTCTCAATACTTGCAGTTGGAGCAAAGTCTGGAAAAATCTCAATTTGGAGAATTCATGCACCATTATGTTATTCAGTGGAGCACAGTAGGGTGGAAACTTCTGTGATATTTGTTGGGCTACTTAAGGCACACAATACGTGGATCACTTCAATAAGTCTGGCGTTACTAGATTCTAGTTCTGCTCCTCAGATTTTGTTGGTTAGCGGGAGTTCTGATGGGAGGTGAGTTAGGTATGTAACAGGAATTAATTATATTTAAAAGTTTTTTTGTATTATGCCACGATTGTCTCTGAATTGCATTAGAGATGGCCTTTGATATGATTTGATGGCTCTTAGGGGAATACTATTTGCCTCATGGCAATTAATGTAGATGATCAAAATTTCTGCTGCCAGTCATCAAAATCATTGACTTTCCTTTTCTTCCCTGATCTAAATTAGCAACTTGAAATTTATTCTTTTCCATATGTATGTAAGAGAGGATAAATTGCTCATTCAAATATTTTATTTTCTTCAGTGTGAAAATATGGTTGGGGAATGCCAAGGACTTGCTGGAGTTATCAGAAGCTACTAGTGCTCCTTTTTTCCTGCTGAAGGAGGTAGCATTCAATGACCACAATATCATTATTTTTTTTTTCAATTCAACTATGCTGTTTTATTGTTTAGTTTATTTCCTGATGTAATTGAGCATCTTAACTTCAGAAAGAACTTCCAGTCAAGTAAATTGGACTTGACTTGTTGTTTTCGTAATTAAATTTGGAAGTGTGTTAAAGTTAAATGCCATACTGATATTAATTGAAAGTTAGCTCTGGATATCTATTGCTAGTAACATTTTGTGACTCATTTGCTTGAAAACCTTGAGCATGGTTTACACTTCATTAGGTGAAATGAAAGTCAGTCACGATGATTAGGGTATTTTTAAAGTTGAATTAGAGGCAGAGTGATTGTCCTTAGCTCTTGATCTCTACTCTTTCTTTGGTAATGCATAAATCTAGATGGAAGTTTAAAGAATTTTGCTGTGTTGTTTACCTTTCTAATAGGTTGTATCAGCCAACAGTATCCCTGTTTCTGTGCTTTCTCTGGTAGTCCCTTCACACAGTCCGCAGAAAATTCACTTAGCAGTTGGCAAGGGATCCGGTTCTTTTGAAGTTTGGATTTGTGAAATAAATGGCTGCAAATTTGACAAAGGCTACTCAAGTAATCCTCATTGCTCAGTTGTAAGTATCGTAATATTAAATTAACCTTTGACTGTATTTCAATGAGAGCTAATGCATTCAAGATTTATCAGGTTACTGGTTTGGCTTGGGCTTTTGATGGATGTTGTTTGTATACCTGCTCGCAGGTATTGCATTTCATTAACTTTATCTCAATAATCATTTTAACTTTTGTCTGTTAACTTTGCATTTAAATTTATTCTTCTATCTCTGATTTATGCAAGTTAATAGCTGCCAAGTTCATATTAGGAGTATTACATACCAGTAACAAATGTGCCAAAACAGGCCATGATTCTTTTTATTATTAGGATAACTCTTACAGAACGACTTAAGTTATATTCCAACTTCTATTTTATTTGGCTTGGACGTCGAACTTGTTTAAGGTAATGTGGAAATATAACTAGAGAAAAAGCAAACAGCTTGCCTTTTGTTTCAGGATTGAATGGTGTGATCTATGACAAGAAAGAAACTTTAATAATTAGTTTGTGTGAAGATTATAGCTTGATTTTATCAAAAATAGATAGTGGAAGATACGTGCTGTTAGTTGACCATAATTAAGTTAAAGAGAGGGACTCTTAAGTTTTGATCTGTACCTGGCACTCTTTTAAGATAAGTGGTTGCTTCAAATACTTTATGAATATATTGTACTCCTTTCATAATTCATTGGTTGTTGATAGTTTTCTGTTTTCCTGTTTGCTATTTAAAATTTTTATTTTAATAAAATGATGCTAGGATAATTATGTCCGCTGCTGGATTTTGCAAGGGAGTTCTCTTTGTGAAGTCTCGATACCTTCAAATACTCCTGGCTTAAGAAACTCAACGGATGTATGCTGTTAACCTTTTTGTCCTTTTCTCTTTTCAACGTGTTGGATGTACTTTAGGAAATATTTGAACTTCTGTGCAGCTTCCAGATAATTTCCTTTCATGCCTTGGTGTGGCAACATCCCCCGGAAATTTTGTAGTTGCAATGGTATGCTGCTTTACTTCTGTGTAATATAAATTTCATGGTTATAGTTCGAATTCCTTAGTTTGTTATCATGTCCGCTCTTTTTGAAACATCCACCTTTTTGACAAATTTTGCAATTCACCTGTCTGTTTATTTACCTACTTTATTAACATTAGAATCATGTTAATGGAAAAAAATATAGACATTGTCATATTGTTATTAGGTTATAAGGTGATGTTATTTTTTTTTTACCATATATACTAGTGGAGTCAATGAACAGAAATTGAGGAACTTCATATTTAATAATTTGGTCACATTACTCTTTATCTGTGAACTTCATTCCTGTTTAGGGTGCTAAAAGAAAAACAGAATCTTATTGGTTTTAATATTTTCATTGTTGTCTAGAACGTTGCAATTAATTTTTCTGAATAGACTGATTATTAGCAATCTTCCAATTTAGCAATTATTCTTGATGCTTATGCAGTGGGTTCACTATGGACTTACTGTATTGTTTATATTGTGGAATGAATGTACGGAGTTTGATTGCCAATTATCTTTTCTTGGAGTTCCACTTTGTGTAGGGGGTATTGTTGCTCATTATCTGTTTGGTACTTTGGGCATTTAGCTTTCTTTTTCCTAATTTAAAGGAATTATACTAATGCGGTGAAAAATTGTTGAATAATAAAATTATTGCATTTGTATTTGATTTCTTAACCTGATTCAGAGAGAAGAAAGGGGAGAAAAATGAAGAAATAGCATTAGATTCCCATTCACAGTAAAAAAAAAAAAGCATTATATCCCATTGTGATGGAAGAGAGAAGATCAGTTCTCAGATCTTTTATCATTCATCACAAATTTGTGCATACTTTTGTAACAGTAAGAAAATAATTAACTATAATGTTTGCTGTCAAGTATAAAGTTGCTAGTACTTGTGTTGTTATGCACATAGTATATTATTGTTGACCGTTATGTAATGACAGTAAATATGTTGCCACAATTTGATTGGATGTTACATTCTATAAAATTTTTCGTTTTTTTTAATTGTATATTTGTTCGTCCATGTACAAATTATTTGTTCTGTATTGATTGGATTTATCTTGATTTTGTGGAGAAATTCAAGTTGTGTAAAAGATACAATTTTTTGTTAGTCATGTTAGAGAAAAGGCGATATTAGAGCATCTCTAACGCTCTCTTTATATTAACTATTTTCTTATAATAAAGAGTATTTTTGTAAATTTATTCTCCAACACTCTCTTTATTTCACTTTTTATTCCAAAATGAAGATAAAAGAGTGAATTTGACTAGCTATATGTGGAAAGTATATTTTACTTTTTATTTATTCTTTTTCTTCATTAACTATATATTTTTACATCATGTTTGTTTGTTATATTTGAATATATTATTAGTTCTAATAAAATAAAGAGTTAAATTTAAAGAACCCATTAGAGGTGAATAAATTTTTTGCTTTTTAAATAATAATTATACCTTTTATTTATACAAAAATCACCCTTTAAAATAAAGAGCACCATCGGAGATGCTCTTACTATTTCTTTTATTTTTGACTTAAGACTGAGTAAATAAGATAATGAAGTCATCTTAATTTTAAGTAGGGGCTATGTTGGTCATTTGCTAATTAGGAAGTACAGGGAAATACGTATGCTATAAAACTGTAATGTTTCTGCTCTTCCGAATTTGTCACTTGGTGATAATTCTAGATGATGATAATGATGAAATTACACCATGTATCTATGATCATAATTTGCATATTGTTCATTATTACCACAATAACTGTGCGTTGTATTTGAAGGTTCGTACTGTTGATATCGATGAGTTGGCTGCTATGTATGAGGCTAGGTGAGATCATCATTTTCCTGCTAAATGTCTTTATGATTTCAGGTATAACATAGTACTTATAATATAGTGAACTCAGAATTTGAAATATATATATATTTTTTTAAAAAAAGAAAGAAATTAATTGCTGAACAGGTGAACTGAACAATGCTTACTCCTGCGAATAACATTAGAATAAAGTGAAATAAGAGACATAAAAAGGTAAAATTTGAAGCATATAGAAATTGACATTGAGAAAGCCAAAATGAAAATCATAAATTTACTTTGGACACTCGTTGTTCTTCTTTATGTTGAAGAGTTAGAAATATACTCTTCTGGTGACTTTGTAGGGCTCAGAAGGCTCTTGTTGAATTCTTCTGGATTGGTGCACAAAAAATGAATATTTTGTCGCACACTTCTTCAGAATTTGGTTATGAAGCTTTTATTGGTTTTCCTGCAAGTGATTTGGTTTGTTGGGAAGCCAATATCTTGTGGTCTTTGCAAAAATATGAACTTGTGGATGAACCTTTGGTAATTTGGGATATAGTAGCAGCATTATTGGCTTTCAAGCAGAATATACCCAAGTATGTGGACCATGTACTAGTGAAGTGGCTCACAGTAAGATACCTAGGTTTACAAATGGACCTCAATAAGGACAAGGTTCTTACCTGCGCTTGTGAAAGATTGCCAAAACTTACTACCCGCCAGTTGCAACTCGTCAATGTCATTTGCAGGCGCATAATCCTATCTGAGTTGAAACCTGATGAAATTAATGGTAACTTGGGCTTAGAAGGACTAAATGGTGCTAAAGGAGAGCAACTCACTTTATGGATGGAGCTGCTTTTTAGCTTTGAAAGAGAACTACGTGAGAGGCTTGTGGGGTTAACCTTTGCTGCCTTGAAAAATCAAATGTCCAATTCGTCTAATACTGTTTCCCAGTCTGGATGGTGGTGTCCAGCAGGAGTGACACTAATGGCACAGTGGGTTAAACTCAATGCAGATCATGTCAAGGATCAAATAAAAGCCCTTGCATCGGAAGTTGTAAAGCAGAAGAGGTATTTGCTTTACATTCTTTATTCTTCAGTTTCTCTTTTAATTTCCATTATAATTAATTCATCAATTTCATGTATATAGTTATTTATAGTATAGGAATAAGGCTCTTTAGAAAGTATATATGATTTTATGCACAGCTAGGAGGCTTGTTAGAATTTTATGGTACGACCTTTTTTTAAAAAAATATTTTTGGCGTGAGCTTGCATTCATAACATAATGACACAAACTCCTAAAATCTTTTCAGTTTGTCATACATTAGCTTAAAAAATAGTAGTGTACACATGGTAGCACGTTGATACGAAAAAAATTGATTTGTAATTAAATTTTAAAGGACATGACGTTTTGTTAGTGAAAATAGCACTGTATTTAAATTAAGGAGCTTTCTCCAATGCCCTGTTGTCTTTCAACCAGCAGAAGCAGAAAACTTGTAGTTTGGCTTATGTCCATGCACAGGTTGTTTGGTACATTGAAATAAACCCGCAGATCTCTCAAATTATATGTACCGCATGGTTTGCTTCTTTTTTTCTCACGCTTTACAAGCACTACCCATATGTGTTTATGTAAGCTCACATATAGATATTGAAACTAGTACTATCAGCTGATTAATGAGAAAAAATATATTTTTCCATTGTTTTTCATCATATGCCACTGCAATGAATAAAGAAGCTCTGATCCAAGGAGAATTCTCAGTAGCAAAAACATTAGTCAAAACTTTATTGTCAATTTTGGAATAACTAAAATTATCTACTTCAAACTTTGGTACCTTGTGTGAATTTGTTTGCTAAAACATTGAGCTTTTAAGTATATTTGTAAAAGCATAAGTATCCTTTAACAGAATATCATGCAATGTTTGCAGAAAAATCAGGGGACAGAGCAAGGTTGTTTCCTGCAAACTTGGTTCAGTAGAGCAATGCACCTATTGTTCAATGTCAGTCCCTTTTGATTCGCCCGAAGTCGCGTCTTGCCAATGTTTGGAGGGTTCAAATGAAGGTGTCGAGAGCCACAAATTGTTAAGATGTGCGGTCTCCATGCAGGTTTGCCCACCTACCCCTTTATGGTTTTGCAAGTGTTGTCATAGACGGGCTTGTAAATTGGCACCGTCGACCTTTTTTACGATGACTAGTTATCCGTTAGATTTCAGTTCTTTGATAGAAACTTCTGCTCTGGAAGAATCTCTGAAGCCTCTTTGCCCCTTCTGTGGCATACTGCTACAGAGATTACAGCCAGAATTTCTACTTTCTGCATCCCCAGTGTAGTTTTATAGGTCATATATTATTCTGTATCATTAAGCTAATGCGTTGTTGTAAAATGTTAAGATTAGTTAATAAAACTATATGAGCATCGGACTTTATTCAGGGGAATGGCAATTAATCTTTTGTTTGATTATTTATTTATTTAGCTCCAATGCTTAAGTTGAATGTTGCTAGACACATGGTATACATCTTATTTTGTCTTGTAGAATGGGTCGTGTTTATTTAGTGCTCGGTAAACACAACATTTAACATTTTATATATTTAGCATATTATTAAAAGACGTATTTTCTCTCTACTTTTTGACTATGCAAGCATTATCAATTATTACAAAAACTACACAAAATACAAACATACTACCCTTTCCAAACAAGCCCTTAGTGAATAAGCTTATTTAGTATTCATACATAAACAACTATTAAAAAGACATGTGAATCTCTTAACTTTTTTATTTTGTAAACTATTTTGTAATCTACTAAAAACAAACACCATTAAAAGTTCTAGAGATCCCACTAACTATTTCAGGTTTAGTAACTGGATCACTGATTTTTTAAAAGGCATAATATATATAGTTTGTCAACTTTACAATTACGAAATTGGATTATCAGTATTGCTAGAGAACGATTGAGAGCATGAAATAATGATAAGTTAATATTTAACGAATGCGTAAAATAAATTGATTGATCGAGTCTAATCGGCCAGATAGATTCAAAGCTGAAATGGTGTTTTATAGCGTTTGTTGCACACTATTTACAGCTCTACTACAGTACTGCTCGCCTTAAATAATGTCGATGGTACAACGTAGGAACAAATTCCAACTGCCAAACAAGATTTTAGCAATGAAGACAAATCTTGAATCTTGACTGTTACGTCCAGCAACTAGAAACCCTCTTTTCTTGCTGTTGGAACCTAACTTCTTGCATGTGTGACTACAAGTTAACCTAATTGCTTGCATGTGTGTGTCTTCAACTGCTGCCAAAACAGTTCCATCGGTGCAACTTGTCTTTTTGGGCACCCTTTGGCGATTCCTTTGAAGATTAGCTACCTCCCTTTCATTATTTTATGAAGTCTTCGTTGAGACAAATTTCTTTTGGTCTCAAGTGGACTCAGATTATAAAATTGTCTACGTTTTTTAGTGTCTGTTTGAAGTATTTTATCTTAAGTATAAAGTAATTTACCTTTTAAAAGACGTAAAATGTCATTATTTTTTTATTATGTAATACGCTTGTACAATCTAATTCTATCAAATTTACAGTAAACAATTCGTTGTTTGTGTCTATTTGAGGGAAAAACAAAAATTTTAAGCTTTATTCTTATTTTATTTGTGATGTACATTAATGTTATTATGTGTGTGCGGGCTTGTGCCTTTACTAGTTGAAAGCCAAATTTGTTAAAAAATTAGAATGCACATATACATACATTTTTTTTTTGTTAAATCAATAGATTTTCAAACAACATTTTCTTTATAGTTGACGACTAATTGAAGTAGGATTTAGAAAAATAAAATTTTTAATTAAAAAAAGAGGAGTCTGTCATTACAACAACTTTTAATATTAATAACAGCTGTTTTGTGTAGTATTCTATGAGTTGACTTGTTGGTTTTACGCCAGAGTCGACAATGTTTTGTATTTGTAGACAGCATATTATGAAGTCAGAAAAGTTTCATATATTATAATTGAACGATAGCGAGAAAGCTAAGGTGAAAGAAATTTACGTAGTGTGTCGAAGTATTATCGTCTTTTTAAAGAAATCTTAGTATTTGCAGTCAATACAATCTTGGTTTAATGCCAAATATGTTAATTGTGAACGGATACTCTACAATAAAAGGAACAAAATTGAATTAAGAAAGTTTTTCCTCAGAAGAGCAAATTTTTTTTTTTATCACATTTTGTACACCACTTTGTTCATTGAATTTTCGAGTGAATTTAGTTTTGAGTTAATTATGTCACATGTCAATATAAACATTTTGATTTTGACAAATAAAAATATCAGTTTCCTAATTACTAAAATGCCAACATTTTTAATGTTCAATTATCCAAATGATATACTTTAATTTTTAGTTGAAAAATGTTATATTTAATTAAATAAAAATCAAAAATTTCTCTCATTTGTTCAATTTTCTCTCTCTCCTCTTTCCTCACACTCTCCTTTCTCTCTCATCATCTCCTCTTCAATCTCATCTATGAAACCATAACAACCCAAAATCTTCTGCTGCCGTCCTTCACTACCTCACCTATTCTATTGCTCTCTCTCTATCTCTCCTCTTTCAGTTTTCTCTCATCTTTCATCCTCCCTTTCTCTCTCTTAGCTTCGTGTCTTCTTCCCTTCATATCTTGTTTCATCACTGTCACTTGATCTCTTCTTCTCTCCATGGTCAGGTTTGGTTGGATGTCTCTTGCTGAACTCTTCTCTTCAATGCTCTGTTCGTTGTCTTGCGAGCGATGGTGAAGTGCAATGTAGCGGCAGTGGTAGAGTGCACATTGGTGTGAGTAGTGGCTAGGGTAAAAAAACCATAGATGCTCCTTTTTTATTTTTTTTGAAAATTACTTAAATGCTCTTAGTTTTAAAAAAAATAAAAAGTCTTTGTTATTCATTATTTAATGTGAAAAAACACTTGAAAAAATTTTGTTTGTTTAGCTTATTTTGCTAATTTTAATTAATTTTTGTTGAAATTAATTTTCTGTAGGGGTGAATTTTTTGAATTATTTTGATTTTATGCAGGGACGGATGCATTTGAATACATTTGGATACTCGCGGATATATTTGGATACTCGCGGATATATTCTGATACATTTTGATATATTTGGAGACTAAAAAATTATATAAAAATTGAATTTCGGATACATTTGGATACTATAAAAAAATTATATAAAAAATTTAGATTTGGATACATTTTGGAAAGCATTAAAAAAATTGTAAAAATTATATTAAAATTATTATCTTAAGGCATTTAATTTTAAAAATATTATATAGAAAAAAATTTAAATCAATTTTTATATGAAAAATTGTGATTTAGAGACATTTGGATACATATAGATACACTTGGATACATTTTGAGATAACCGGATACATTCTGAAAGATCAGATGTTTTCTCCTTTGGAATTTATCTTTTTTGCGAAAAAAACTAATTTCTCGCGAAAATATAGCAATTTTTTGGGAAAATAGAATTTGTCAAATTTAGTTTGTCTTATCTGGCATATTTTATGTTTGAAAATTTATGTGACATTTATCAAAATCTAAATTTTAATTTAGTATAAATGTTAAATTTTCCTAAAAAGGTGTTCGCTTAGTGATTTGTAGGACTGCAAATGAGCGTAGTCACTTGTGAGTTTGAGCCAAAGCTCGAGTTCATGAAAATTTAAGTGAGATGAGGTTAAAACACTTTAAAGTTATGGTTCGATTACACTCCTAGTGATTCGTATTCTGATCAATCAAAGCTAAGAGAAGAAAAATTGTTAATGGAATGCAAATAGTCAAATTAGATAACATTGGCTTATAACTTTTCGAACATTTAATGTAAAAAATATTTATTTGTAAAAAAATTCAAATAAATTAGATTTTATCGGAAACAAAATCTTTCTTTTTTTTTTGGCGATTATGGGTGACAAAATCACTTAATGTTGGTGGTGCAGGCATGTGTAAATGTATGGTGATGATAAAAGAGAAATGGAGTCCACTAAGGAAGAGTGAATGTAAGGTAAAAAGGGACAAGTTTTCCTTTTGCCGAAAAAAAGAGAGTCGGGGGCGACTACTACGTTCAAATTCTTGCTCCATCGTTCCACATTTTCGAAATCGCAGGCTACGTTTGACGTTTCAAATGGCTTCCGTGCCTTACAGGTAGCTTATGATTTTTGTTGGCAAATCGTATCAAAAATAAGTTGAGGATCCAAAATCTTATGAAGGTTTTGGCAGCACGAATATATCTCGATAGGTCGAACTTCAGGATTCAAGACCTGGTTGTGCATTGATGTTACTTGTAAACAAAATCAGCTAAATAGTGAGGACAGAAACCGTGGTTCGACGTGAAATTGGGAATTGTATGTTCATGCCTAGTATGCACTTGGTGTCTTTTGTTCAAAATTCTTTAATTCAAATTAATCATGAAATGCAAGGATGATTAGATTAAAAGAAAGCATAGCCATAATACCTTCATAACCATAATTTAAATTCGGCAAATTTATGTCAACATACTGCAATAGAAGCAAAGAGTTCATATAACCAGTTCCGAGAAAAAAGATGTCAAAACTCAAGTTCACTAGTGATAAGCAAACATGAAGAGTCCATCAGGCACAGCAACCAATGAATTGAGTACGGAACTTTTACTCGTAGATCCATGGGTGAAGACTGCTTTCCCAGCTAACCGGACCATCGGGGAACCACAGAGCAATTTCTCTCCTTGCACTCTCAACTGAATCACTTCCATGAATCACATTCCTGCAGTTCCAAAATCATTCGCCACGTCAACATTTCACCAACTGATGAATTGCTAGAATCAATCAAATACAAAAAAGTTCCAATTCAAACTACCCCATCTAAATTTTCTCAGTATATGTGCAATATCAAAGCTATACAGTCCTCTCAAATGTTAAATTCAAACAAGTAAAGACTTTCTTATTTAATTATCTACACAAAAGCTAGACAGACTATTGAACATGTGGTTGCTATGAATGTGTATATGTGCAATGTCGAATTCTAATGTATAGTGTACAGCCTGATATCACTCACCTTCCAATGTCAATTGCAAAGTCACCACGGATGGTTCCAGGAGCAGACTCAGCAGGATTAGTTGCCCCAATAATCTTGCGGCCAGTAACAACAACATTCTTTCCCTCCCAAATCATAGCAACAACAGGGCCGGAGATAATGTACTCAACAAGTCCATTGAAGAATGGCTTAGCAGAGAGATCAGCATAGTGCCGCTCAGCAAAATGA
>CAODLS010561681.1:0-11967 GCA_948243855.1 Flueggea neowawraea | reverse complement strand
GTATGTGTCTATTAGCAACATTTAATTGTACTTGATGCTTTCGAACTCTGGTTCGTTTTGACAATGACAAAACCGGGAGAAAGATTGCGAAAACAAATGAATATTGTGATTGTGGTGGTATGTGGTTTGAAGGTATCGGGTATTCTTAGGGTTGAACCAGTACTTTGTTGCTTCAGATGTTGGGAACGGGAAGATGCAATGGTATGCTTTTCATAAGGTGCCACCTATGGATAGCGACCCTCCAAGAGGCAACTAACTCTCTGTCCTGTAAATGTTCATCATTTTTTTTTGTCAATTTTGTACTTGATTCTAAGACTTCAAACTAGGCTTCTGAAATTATTGCAGATAAGAAGGAACGACTGGTAGAATTATTCAGAGACTGGTGCGAGGAAGTCACTGATCTAATATCAGAAACACAAGAGGACATGATTTTGAGAAGGGACATCTATGATAGAGACATGATCTACACCTGGGCGTCAGCCGGGTCACTTTGATAGGTGATGCTGCTCATCCAATGCAGCCAAATTTGGGGCAAGGTGGTTGTATGGCCATTGAGGTAGGTGATGTTTATGTGAATGTGAAATTCGGAATTTTCAGTTTTGTAGTTATGTTCAATTCCATTTGACATGATGCAGGATTGTTATCAACTGGCAGTGGAGCTGGAAAAGAGTGCCGATAGTTTGCGACAATCTGATCATGAAATCGTCTTTGCACTTAGAAGGTATATTTCGCAGCTACAAGATGACGCTTTTGTTACTCATTTTGAGTTCACAATTCACAAGTTTCGGAGATCAAATAAAATCCTGCTGTTAAATTCATTGATGATCACCACTGGTACTAGTTTAAGCCAGCAAACTGATAGAAAAAAATCTGATTCTTATGGCTTCATGGACAGATACGAAAAGAAAAGAATGTTTCTGTCAGCACCGTGCACACAGTTAGCCGAATGGCATCAAAAGTTCTTGCTGCTTATCAGCCTTACATGGAATTCGGATGTGGCCCCCTTTCTGTAAGTTTCTACTAGTCTTGATGATGTTTCCGTAATTTGCTTAAGAAGATGATGTTGGCGTTTCATTGTCCAATGTTTGGTGTTGCAGCAGCATCTTTCTTCTCTAAGGATAATAAAACCGTCAGTTCGTGTGTCACAATTGTTCTTGCAAATTTTCTTGCCACAATTCATGATCTGGATGATAGCGGGTCATGGGTAAGATCGATATAATCTATCAAATCTCATTAACAACAAATATAATCAAATCTGGTTCCACTAGAGATTACTCTAGTACACCATTAGACTAAAGTTAGTAGTAGTCATCGATGATTTAATGTGAAAGTTTTCAAATTGGATGAGATTTTCTGTTTTTGGTTTTCGTCGACATAGCAGACAGAAAACTGTAGTTTAACACTGATATTGTTGCAGGTGGTGGTAAGATATAGCAGAAGAGTTCTAACATGGATGGCAGAACAGTAATCAGCAGAGTTTTATGAAGGAATACGCAATCTACAAGAACAGTGCATCAACAGCTTCCATCATAGTCAAAAAGAAAAACGACGGCTGCAGCGGAGAGCCAATAGTCAAGAAATGGTGGTTCCATAATGAACTATGATTCTTAGGTGAACCAATTCGTGTAAAAGAATTAAATAGTTGTTGATGCAAAATGTTACGGACTAAAAGATCCAAAAGCTCCTTAACTAAATTAGTAATAATCAAAGAACTACACTGCATAGTATACAAAATACGGCTGTATATGTAGCCAATAATCTACCTCCTAATGCGTTTTCTTGGCCTTTTCACCTCCGCTACACTGCCTTCCCTCCCACGCTTTTCTGAACTTCTGCTGACCTCTGCCGCCTTTTTTGACCCATTCCCGGAGTTCTTCTTTGATGGAGTGTTCTCTTCCTTGGCTGGTTTCCTGTCTCCACTTTTCCTCGGCACTCTGTCTTTTCCTGTCTGTCCTTTTCCAGCACTGTGTGTCTTTGGCTCGGCGCTGCTATTTGCACCACCTCTGTTGTTACTCTTCTTCACCGGATCAACCGGAGAGTTTCTCTTGATTCTCTTCAAGAAATCTGCTGCGCTTCTCTTTTTGTCTGAAGGCAATGACTCAGTTTTCTTTTTTTCAGTTTTAGGAGTTTCAGGCTCACTAGCGGCTGCTTTTGCAGTATGAGTTGCACTTCGTTTCTTGTTTGCGATACCAGCAGCTTTACTGGGATTCTTGACATTTCTTCTTGAACTTCTTGCACCAGTTACTGGCTTCTCCTCTGATTTTATCTCCATTAAACTTTGTTCGACGACAGGTTGCTTAACATTGCTAGCTGATTTGTTTTCACTGCTTTGCTGCTTCTGCTGTTCATTCTTTAGCGCTGAGCTAGAAGACGAAGGCTTGGTTGATAACGAACTGCGTTTACAACAGACAATTAGAGGAGCTGAAGATTTATGCAGTGCAAGCAATGAGTCTGATCTTTCTAGTTCACGCTTAGGTAGGGATGCAGCGTTCTCCGGTGCTGGTGGCTGAGGTAATGTGGAATCAGACTTCTGGGTTTGTTTTCTCACTTCATTGGAGACGAGAGATCGGAGTTGGTGAGCAGCTTCTAATTCAACAGAGGATTTGGGGAAGAAGACAATGGCATTGTTGAAGAGAAGCACGAGGTCACGGTAGAATGAAAGATTTGAACTAGAATAGGAGCCTCTATCCAGCCTTGTTTGTATTGTTTCAAAATCCAGATGCTGTCTTATCGTGTTTTTATAGTCCTCTGTTTCCTGAAATATCCACACATACAATCACGTTACTTTGTTGGGGACATATGGCAAGAATGATGTGAATCAAGGCCCACAAATTCAGTTTCATTTATACATGTTTTATACCAGAGTTTGACGCTGAAAACCACTCCAATACCATAATGATTTCTATTAATTGATTGCTATTTTTACATTGATATTAACGAAAAACTATTCTAATCATTTGACTTTTTGAAACAATGATACTAAATTTTTAGCAAAATGTTTGTGGGATCTGATACAAGGAAAGAGAGTAGGTGAATGGCACTGTCAAAAACATTGATGGGCAACACCCTTCACGTTGCATGAATTAACCTTGCTAATGATCCAAAAAAAGAGGGGGGGAACAGAAAAGAAGATATATGATAACAAGACATATATTTCTAAAATATGAGCAATTCAACAGATAAGACCACAGTTAGTAACTTAAAATTTTCTAATTTCATCTAAATCCAATTATAAAATTGTCTCAGTTTAAAAATATTTGATAATGTGAGTAGATTAGGAATAATTTCATAGCATGGTCAATAAATTGGATGGTGAAAAGGTGGCCACGTCCTTGTAGTTAGGTGACGAAGCAACACCTTACTCTAAGCAAACTAAGACGATAAACACGACTTTAATCATATCAAAGACGGCAATGCAAAAGCAGCCCACTTCACATTTATGTGTCAATTCCTTTTTAGAATACATCTTCCCATTGCCTCCAAAAATACTTTTTTTTCTTTTTGTTGCTTTCTCTTTTACTGGAAAAAGAATTTGCAAAAAGAATATAAAGAAAAAAAAACACCTAATTGTTATAATAAAGAAGATAAATTTGCAATGTGGTCCCTAAATATTGGACAATCACAAATACATGCAACTTGACCCTACTGTTGTCCAATAAAAACAAAACACCAATATTTCACGAAATACCCCCGAACATAAACAAATTACACATTAAATTTTAACTTTCTTTTAATTTTTAATTATAAAAAAATGTTCCACTAATCTAAATAACACATTGGAGCTGTGTTATTATCCAGTATATTATAGTTTTAAAATGTATTATTTATATTTGACACATTCATTTTTCTATAGATTATTTTATTTATCATCTGTAATAAATACCTTGACCAGATAGTGTTTACAATACGTGATTAAAAAATTGGAGGGAACGCTAAAAATAAAAAATAAAAAAAATGGCGCACCTGGCTTTGGAGGAGGCGGCACTGAAACAAGGAAAAATGTTGATGGGACCGAATCATATCAAGAAAACCAACCAACGGCTCCGACTTTACGCCGGTTCTTCCGTCCCCGACTTCTTTCCTCCTCCGTCCTTTTCTCTTCCTCTTCCTCCCCAAACTCGCCGAGCTCTGCACCGAGTCCTCCGCATCCTCCTCCTCCTCTTCCTTTGAATTCGAACAGCTCTGGACCTGCCGCGGCTCACTTGCCGTCTTCACAAAATGTTGCTCCTCGCCGGGAGTGATCACTTTAGGCTGAGAACCGGTGGAATTGGACTCGTTCACGGACCGGTTCTCCCTGTCCGACTTATCCGGTTCATTCGGTTTGTCGTTTTGTGAGGTTTCACGGTCCAGATCTGGAGATGCTTTTCCGTCGTTACGGTTACGGTTATGATTCTCTTGCGTCGTTTTCTCGCGTTCCTCTTCTAATCTCTTCACTTTCAGCTGGAGAGAACTGAACCATAAATGTCTCTCAGATCTAACGAACTGACAATAAATAAATAAATAAATAAATAAATAAATAAAAAGGAAAAAATTAATTAAAAATAAATATTACAGGATGGAGACATCATAGCGTTGGACCTCTTGTTTGAGCTCGGCGACGCGGAGCTTTCGAAGCTCTTCAAGCCAGGGAATGTTAACGGCTTTGGTTTCGGTTTCATGATCATGCTCGTCGTTGTTTTGAGCGAAACGACGGTGTAGGTCATGGTACTTCCGCTGGCAGTGAAGGGCGGAGGTGAGGAGGTGAGGGAGAGAGGTACGGGACTGGAGCTCCAAGGAAACGGTGTCCCAGTTTTGGAAGCCGTGACGCTTGACGGCTGACGCTAGCAAAAGTTCCTCCCATGTTCCCCACGTAGAGGAAGAGGAGGAAGAAGTGGTTGGGGTGGGGTTGTGGTTGGGTTCCTGTTGGGGCATTGAGTGAATTGAAATTAGATTTCAGAAGCTATTACATATATATATTCGTTTTAGTTCGTCCCTCCAACTCCATTAGTTTTGAAAAACCAGAGAGCAAATGGATTGATTGCTAGGGTTTGTACTATTATTATTATTATTATTATTATTATTTCTTTTTTATATTTAATTTTGAATTTTAGTGGGCTTGTGTTGTGGGTTGTGGCAATGTTTTATAGAGGGCTTTGGACTGAATCTGCATCGGCTGGTGGGATTGGATTCAAATTAGTTTGTGATATTACAGTCTTTTTCTCTTCTTTTAACAAATTCCTTGCATAACCTATAAGTTATTTGTGTACCCAGTGAAGAAGGGAACTAGGGGAAGACAGCCCCTCGTCCAATTGACAGAAATACCCCTTTGTTTTCCCTAAGGGCCTACTCTTTTGATCAGCCAGGGCCCACCTTTTTTTCTTTTGGACGATAGTGAGGACCCACTTTTGGCGTAGGTGCATGCATTGGGCAAATAACACGTGTATCCATAATAATAAGAAACAAATATTGACCCAAATAATAATAATAATAAACAACAAATGTTCTACGTATAATGGCAACAGCTACCACATGGATCAATGGGCTCACAATAGTTTGGTTTATCAAAACAAATTGATTTGATAAATAATAAGTTTCAATTATAAATTCATAAATTATATAATAAAACAAATGACATGTACTTCACAAATAAATAAATGAAGTATTTAGTTTTTTTCAGCTGTTAGCACTCTGTGTCTGTGGTACTAAGTGTTAATATTTTTTTTAAAGGCCAACTTTGGCTGTAATTGGACATTTTAGAGCATGAAACCCTAATTTGAGGGAAAGAGCTTCATATCAACATTTCATTAATTGCCTTGACAGAAAATAATAATAGTGACTGTATTGTATTATATACAAATTTGAAGTTGGGTGAGTATAAGATTTAAAAAACTGAGATTTAATGCTCAGTAATTTTACATTTCAATAGTATTCTTCTGCGTTCAATAGCACCGTTTCGTAAAACATTAGTGTGCAGAGTTAATTGCTCAAAATATCATTTGCATTTAGAGACTAGCCATCTTTAAGGAGTTTAATGATATGTATTAATGACAACCCTCCCTCACCATGTTCAGCATTTTATCCAGCCTCCTTCAGTCGTCCTCTCCAAATTGCGGGCCTGCCTCTCCGGGAACACGTCCGCCCAGTTTGGGTGTTCCATCAAGTATTTCCACTTCCTAAAAAACGCAAAATAATTTGTCAACCACTTCCTTATCATTTCATAACCTTCACATATTTTAGCTACCAAGATTGCTTCTACCGTCTCTTTACAAAAGAAACTAGCATCACTATTTCGTGCAGCGGCAATTATCATCTTGGTTCCTGCAACACAAATTCTTATACATAACACATTGATCCAAGCTTGTAAATTTGAATACACTTGAGATTTTCTCATGTTGCAATTTGCACAACTATATATATCAGATAATATAACGAGATTTCAGTTCCAATATACTTACCTTCTCATATTTTCCACAAAATCTAGGCCCTCGGCTGAAGGAGAAGTAGAACATTGTAAAAGAATTTCAGCATCAGAAAATTGTTCCAGCATCAAAGCAACACTCAATTGAAAAAGGTCCTAAATTGATTGTAGAAACAAAGAAGTAAAGTCAAGAGTAAAGTTTCCATTTCAGAGAAATGTGAGACAATATACGCATAAGCTCTGCACATTTTGAGGCCTTAATGTAAAGAGTTATAGTTCAATACTCATACTAATGCTTTTGGTCAGGTATACATCATAATTTAAACATGAGGCAATAATTAGCACCAATGCATTACCAATAGCATGGAGCAATAACAAATCGATCAGCTTGAGTGTCATATGTTTCCAATAGCTTGCCATTCCATGAGGGGTCTTCAAAACAATCACACGGATTCTTCTAACAGTTTCATCAGGGCATCTTGTAGTTTTATCAAAACTTGCAAGAACTAGGGATTTGCTGGATGTCTCAATCTAACAAGATCCAAAAAGAATTAGTCAACAATCTTAAAGAGAGCTTGAACAACATAAAAGACCACTAATCAAAATCTTTTTGCAGGGCACACTAAAACACATACGCATAGTTGGCTGACCATGTCCAATCACCAACACATTATTATTCTGTTAAAAAAAAAGTCAAACAATAGGCATTATTTGAGATATTCAAGCTAACCAGAAAGCCATGAAAAATTGGGCAAGCGTTCCCTTGAGAGTCAAACACAGTATTGTGGCCGAGAACAAATAGAGTTTGGATGTGAAACTTTTCTGGTCTCTTCTTCAATGTTTCAATTATTTTCGCACACAAAGGGTAAGAATAGCCATCCGGCTTAGCATGGCCATTAGAACTAGAGATGCCACTAGTATGCTGCAAAGAAAGGTCAACACATTTCATTTAATCATTCTGCCTTTGAAGATGTAATGACTTTTCTGGCTATCGAAACAAGAAAAGTTCTGGGACCGGACATTAGGTGGAACATCTTCAAAACCACCAATCAAGTGGAACTGCAATTTGCAGTTAGTTGAAGGGCTTAATCCTTATGTGGCAATATCCAATAGATCAACAATATTAAGGTAAAGCATAAAAAAGTACATCCAAGTTGACATCAAGATGTTGATCCACAACGAGTGACAGCATCTGGGTTAAACCAGTATCAACTACTTTAGGAGAATCCATGTGTGCAACCGATGTCCTGCAAATTGAACAGAAAACTCAATATATCATACAAACTATTTATTTTTATGAGATGTAAAAATTTCCTAAGTCGTTCCCCATTTTATTTATAAGATGTAAATTATACTCATATTCCAGTTTTTGGATTCCGAATAACAAGACCCATACAAGTAGTTGCTTCACCAGTGCCAACAAACTGTACATGCACAGAGAAAATGTAAAGGAAAGAAGTTAAGATACTGAACAATAAACAATATTTTCCATACATAATTTGATAAGTGAATTGTTGCAATCTTGGACTTAAAACATGAAAGGATATGGTATCCATAACTTGAGCTAAACATTTCGGCAATTTAATCTTGGTTTTTAAAGCGTAAGGCAAGAAGGCAGACGCAGTTGAAAATGGGATTCAGAAAATAGACTTACATCCACAAGTGCAGGGTCAACCGTCGCAAATTCTCTCTGGATAATATAAACCCAACGACTCTGCATTGAGCTTTCCTGGCCAGAATCCTCAGAGACTGAAAACCTCTTCTCTTGCATAGCCTTCAGTGATTGCAAGGCAGACAACAAAGACAGGTGTTCCATCAGAGATACCAAAGTAACACTTTCCTATTGATGAACCAAAAAAAAAGTGGTCGAATTAGGATTGAGCATTGCTTGAAATGAGGTACCAATACAGAATAGAACATTGACTTCAGTAAAATTCAAATAGACACCAACAACGAAGTGAAAAGCTCACATGATGCGCAAATTTAACAACACTGAATAACAACAAGAATCATAAAAAATGACTCCAAACTAGTATAAATAGACCTATCACTAAACAACATGAATAATAACAAGCTTAATTAAGCTGGATACGAGTCAAAATAACATAATTCTTAGATAAAAACAATAAAGATTCCATCGTTATCAATTTGGAAGACATCTTTTTTCGTTTTCCTGCAATTTGTGGTACAAAGCAGCGAACTTTATGATGTGGGGATTGATTAATTTACGAATGGTTAAACCGATGAGAAAGTGCTTGAAGGAGTCAAAAAGAAAAGTTGAAACGGAAGAAAGCCTGAGAGGAGTTGGATGGAAATGGAAGCCCATCAACAAAGGTCATTTCTTTTGATTACTGAGTATTGATGATTGAATTCGGAGAAAGATTAGATTGGAGGTGACGGTTCCTTGTTTCTGTTGCTCTTAAGCGACAAAGCCTGAGGAGTGATTGCAGAGAAATCAAGCAAAGAAGAATTTCAAATAGACCAACAACAACATGTTGACCAAATCACTGGTGCTCTCCAACTCTGGTTGTGGAAGTCATTTTATATATTGGAAAGTATTCTAATAAATAATAAATTATTAAATATATTTACTTATTTTAATACTTCAAAGATAATTTTTTTTTCAATTTTGTTCATAAGTTTTTTATTTAATGAAATTTGAAGAAAATATTTGAATAAACCAAATAAATGAACAAAATTGACACGGCCTAATAGCTCAACTAATAGCCATAATTGATGCATGCATCTCAACTTCAAGTAACGACATGTATGCGTGCGTATAATGCCTCATCATATTGGATTGAAAAAAATAAATAAATAAACAAAACTGAATAAATTTGAAAGTATAAAAAATAGGGGACCAAATAATAATTAGGGAAAAAAGGGGTGAAAGTACATATTTGCCTATAACATTTGTGTTTAGAAACATTTTAGTCCTTTTTGTTTTGGTCCGTTTATACCCTTAACGTTAAAATGTTAGACAACGTTTACCCTTGCGTCAAAACAGGTCAAACTTTAAAAACAGAAGGCCTAACTTTAAAAACCCAACCTAAAAATCAAACCAAACCTTTAGAACCTAAAAAAGAAAAACCAAACCGTTTTTTTTTTCTTCCTTCCTCCACCTCCTTCACAACCAAACTTGTTTCTGTTCTTCTTTCCTCCGCCTCCTTTACAACAGTGTTGATTTTGAAATCCAACAACAGAGTTAAGAACGAAAAAAAGAAAGTCATTCCAAAGTAGTTTCATGAGTTTAATTTGGAATGAAATAAGCATTTAGAAACAAGCAATTATAAGCAATCACAATCTAGCTAATCTTTCAACATTGATGGCCTTTTTACATCTAAAATGTCATCACTTCCAAAACTTTTTTCTGAGATTCACACTGACAACTCTCTTCATCTTCTCAAGAACCGTAAAAAAAGAATCAAATATAATCTGTGAAAAAATGCTAAGTTTTAAGAACTTCCAATTCACCATAAGACCGCAAGATCGATCTTGTTCACTAATTAAACAAAAGAAAATCAAAATTCTCTTTGAATTTTGATCACACAACTCCATCAAACACCATATCATAACCAATCCCCAAATCATATAAACCAAAGCAATCAATATCTGTGCTCCATCTTCTCTTTATAGCTCTTCACATGCTTAAAACAACAACAGAAAAACCACCAGTCAATTGCAACATTCATTCATTTCTAGAATTTTAAGTTCAATCATTCTCTATCATTTTTTTAATCTTTTAGAACCAAATCGAAGAGGATACAAATACACATCAATTAATGTACTGATTAATATAGCGACAGAGATGTTACAAGTACATGGCAGCAAAGGGTCCGACGAGGAGAGGAACATTAAGCCAATTCTCTTCGAATTTGTTACTAAGCTTGAATGTTGGCAGTGCAAAAGGAAAAGAGAGAGTGAGACAAAGAAGAAGATCCACGAAGAAGAAGATTCACAAACCACACAGAGAGCCACCAGAGTTTTGATTTTTATAGATTTTTTTATATAATTTCAATAACAGATCAAATAGAGAAAAAGAGAGGCGTTAGAGACAGACATACCATATTTTGTTATTTTGGTTTGTTGAGGATGGAAGAAAGGATTGGGTTGGGTTGGGTTAGATTGTACGATGTTGTGGGTTGGTTTGGCTATTCATTGATTATGAAAAGTTGTAAAGTGGAATTAAAATGCCACATAAGAAACCACGTGTAATCTTATTGGATAAATTTGACCAAATCAGCAATATTTAACGGAATATGAGCTCCGTCTGCCATCTAGGACGGAGTTGCTAACAGAAGGGCAAACATGATCTAACATTTTAACGTTAAGTGTATAAACAGACAAAAAAACACAATAAGGGCTAAAGTGTTCCTCATGAAAAAATAATGTTATGAAGTTGGAAATAAGTTTTCAATTAGCGTTAAAATTATTTAAAAAAGGTAGATGGCGCACAGTCGTTGATTTCAAAATCAAATCATGCACATCACACAGTACTCTCGCTCTCTCTCCTCAAAATCAAATCTAACAACCCAAACATCCCCTCCAAAAAATTCCCCCGCCACTAAAATGTCCTCCACCACCGCCGCCACGGCCACCAAAACCCCACCCAGACCCCATTCCTCTAACTCGCAACGGCGCCATCTCTTCCATTCCTCTCACGTCAGACCCCAACAACAAATTCAAAACCCTAACACCACCCCTAATTCACAGACCGCTTCGTACCCACTTGCTTCCACCGGCCGCGGATACATCCCCAGGCCTTCCTCACGCCCCGCCGATCCTCTCACGTACCCCCCACGCGCCTACCGTCCTCTCTTCACCTCTGCTCGCCCTCACTTCGACTACAATCATCCCCCTACTCGTGCTTTCTCTGCTCATCCCCATCCTTCTCTTCACCATGCGAGTCGCCAACACCCTACTCACTATTATGCTCCCTCCACCGTCTCTGCTCCGATCAAGGGAGTTCCAGTTTCTGGAGGTCACGTTAAGGTTGTAGCTTTTTCCCCTTTTTTGTTATTTAATTTATGCTTTTTTGATAATTTAGCTGAAAATAAGGGGTTTTCCGCTTCTTTTAGGTTGCTTCGTCGCCGTCTCCTGCTTCCGACTCTAATGGGTATAAGAGTACAAGGTGATTATTGCCGTCACTGAGATTAATTGAAAATGAGAAATTGGTTTTGGGATTGGTGAAGTAACAATGGTTCTTTTACTGTATTTTTTGTGTCGAGATAGAAGTAGAGACGATTCGCTTCTTGTCACTGTTAGAGATCGAAAAGTAAGTATTTTTCATTGCTGATTTTGAACTCCTTGGTGTATTTTTGTTATGAATACGTTACTGTATGACCAGGTTGGACGAATTTAGAGTAGGATTATGATATCGTAAAGGCATCTCAATTTGATTGAATTTGAGTGTTCATCCTTATTAGTTATTTCCTAATAACTTTGTTTGAATGTACTGGATTTATTTGACTTAATAATGGTTTACTAATGTAACTCATGAATTGAATGCGTTCCTTTAAGTTTTCTGCAAAAGATGTCTCTAATGATGGTATTTCAAGTAATCGATAGTT
>CAODLS010561679.1:0-11297 GCA_948243855.1 Flueggea neowawraea | reverse complement strand
AAAAGATTGTAAAACGATCTTACTTTTCCTAGTGTGAGACCATGTTGTGAACATGTGGTTCTCGGTAATACCTACTCTTATAACCCTTAACACATTCAAGATGTGCAATTGAGTTTGGTTACTTTAGCTTGCCGTTAATTGTCATGATTGATTTGACCAAGCGTGACAAGCTGGGGAAGTAAACTTGGTTATGTGGATTGTCTGGTGTAAGAGGGGAAGTTTGTTTCTAGACTCATTTGCACTAGTCTCATAAGTTTGCTTAGCTAAATCTCATGTGATTTGTCACATAACGTGTGAACTATAAGTAAAGCTTTCATGAGATCGAGAAGTTCGAAAGCAGTGATTGTGTGGTTACGAACTAGGGGAAAGGCATACGTTCCAGTAGATTGTGATGTTGTTGCGTACACTATGATAGAAATGAGTTTTTCTACAAGAGATGCCTTCTGGTAGGATTGAGTAAGGAGCTGTTATATATCCCTTACAGGTGTATAGCAATTATGCTCTTATCGTATGCTAGTTGCGCGGTTTATTTGCCTGTATGACGAAAGGATCGAGCATGGTTATGTGAGTGCTAACCATGTTACATGATGATGTACCATTTCGTCATGTGCGAGTGGAGATGTTGGGAAAAGTGGTTCGCCCATGACGGGTGGATCGAACTCGGTTAGTCAGGTCTGAACCGGAACGATGGACCGAGACCAATTGGCTAGCCTAATTGAAATGGGCTCTTAAGGCCTATGTGTAAAGCCCATTGGGCTTATGGCCCATTAAGCCCATATGGATGCTTATATATTAAGCATGAAAGAATGGGAGTTATTCTTTCATCCCCACCAAAAATGCGAGAGAGAAGGAAAGGAAGCCTCTCTCTCCACTCGCTCATCGTTCGTCGATGGTCCTGATCCAAAGTGGCATCTAGGCTGTGAAACAGACGAGCACACTCGTCGTCAACCCGACCTTGGTTTGCTCGTAAGACCAATATCGAACCGATCCTGACCTTTGTCTTCCGCTGCTGGTTGGGTCGAGCTTCCACATGAATCGAGGTAGGTAACACAAACCTACTTTATTATACTGTTTATCTGTTAAACCGGTAGCTATATTCATTCAGATAAAAATGGAGCAAAATTCCTGAAAAAAACAACAAAAATAAAAATTAATTAAAAGCCAAAAAAGAAAATCTTTTACTCCAACACCAAAGATGTCCCTGTATTCATTTCCAAGCAAGAAAAACCAGTCTTTAGGGATGGCAACACCGCCTATTCATACATTGGTTTCGTTCTGTTCTAGTGGGAAGAGGCACCTGGAAAGCCTCAGAATTATATGATTAACCCAAGTCACCAAGATGCCTGGAATTGCCACCAAGGTTGTTGATTGAAAATTCTCAGTCACAGCAAGTACTTAAAGTAAAATCAAATAAACTTATAATAAAATGAGGTAATACAAAGATCAATATAAAAACAATATATGTATGACAGCCAAAAACACGATATAGGATGATTGAGTTGGAAGTCGACGTAAAGCAAAATGAGCGAAAATGAGCAAACAAACAGAGGGGCCGGCACATTGTTTTGCTCAGAAGCGGTACGAAAGGTGACGCAAACATTTCTGACGCGTTTGATTTCAATGCTAGAACTGTTTCTATAAACTAATCTAAAGACATGAAAGAGTGCAGGAAGTTAAGAAAGAGTGCAGGAAGTTGGGTAAGGAAAAAAAAACAGAGACGGTAAATGGGCCATAAATTGATTGTGAGTTTTGATTGTTGCAATATATTGGTTCTCTTTGATGATGAACTGGAGGAGGAAAGAGTAAGAGGCTTATGCCGTTTCTTTTCTTTCAGTGTTCAAAATTTGGAAAATTCTTTGCTAGGCTTTGGGTGTCTAATAAATTTTAGCAGCATATGTGTGATGTAGTTTTCACCTTTTAACGATTTACGTCATGTACATCATTGTGCAACTTAAGTTTGTCCATCATTTATGTATGCTATTAAATACTATTTTTTAAGCCAACAACATATATACTCTTCTTAGAATTATAATTTTTAAATTCACGTGATCAATTTTTCATATTTTAAAAAAAAATTCAAATTACACACGTTACTATACCAAACTTTTGAAAATTACATATGTTATCAAACTAATTTTTAAAAATTACATTTTTCGTAATATTTTGAATATTGTTTACACGTTGTTTATAGCTGTTTATATTTATTTATATGTGTTTATATTTGTTTTTTATATGCAAACATATATAAAATAACATATAAATAATAATAAACACATATAAATAAATATAAATAATAATTCATGAATTTAAAAATTATATCCATGAATCTGACAATTACAACCGCACAGACAAAAATACTATAAAGTATATCTGTAATAAACATACACAATCCATACGGAGCAAACTTTTCAAAGTTTTTGTGGTATATAACATAATTATCACCTATTTTTTCCATATTTTTTAAGGTATTGACGCTTTCTTTTTTCCCACAAGATAATGTGTTAAACGAGGTTACTCATTATTGGATAATTTTAAGGATACTTATTTATTATCAGTCGTATTTTGTCACATTAAAAATATGAATAATCGTTTTTTGTTTTGAAAATACTATTTTTAAGTAGAATAATACAATTATTATATATTTTAAATATATAATATTTGAATAGTAATACAAAATATTATAAATATTACTAAAAATCAATAAATAATGGATATATATATATATATATATATATATAAACAAGGTTTTATTAATCAAAACTATGTATATATATAAAATATACTGTTAATATACTGGAAATAATAACTCAATCCTTGTTTAAGTATGTAATAACCGAATAATAGTGTAATATGCTATGAATATTACTACAACAAAACCAATAAAAATAAATTATATATATATATATATATATATACTCCAAAAGATAATATATATAGTATCATTTATTACCAGTCGTATCTTGCGAAGGGGTTCAAGTTGCCCCAAGCGTAAGTTTGTAGACCGTTGATTGTTTTTAAATCTAATAGACAAATGACACCTCTACACTTAAAGTAAAAAATTAAAGTGAGAATTAAAAAAAATATAAGAACAAATATTAAATTTGATAAATACAATAACATTCAAAACTATTTCACAAATGAAAACAAAAAAAAAACATATTTTACAAGTGCCTCAATTTGACTACTTTTTTAGCACGTATCAAAAAATTGATCACGCGTTGACTATACGCAGATAAGTTTGACCATACGCCTGAAAATTTGACCATGCGCCCGTAAGTTTGACCTGGCAAAATGATTACAATATCAACAAATGCATATCAACAAATGCATACAATACAAGTACAAATTGAGTACAAGACAAAATAATTTACGAGCACAAATTGAGTACAAGACAATATTTACGAGTACAATTTGGGTACAAAATAATAATTTTAAAAATCATTTTAATTGTTTCTAATGTTCGGTGAAATGATGAGTACAAAACTTGTACAACACTAAAAAATGCTTACAAAATGAGTACAAGACAAAAAAATTTAAAAAATATTTTAATATTTTTTATTATTTGGTAAAATTATGAGTACAACACCGACAAATCTTACCAAAAGCGAATATAAAATGAGTACAATCCAAAAAATTAAAACATTTTCAATATTTTGTTGTTATTTGGTAAAATTATGAGTAAAAATAGAAACAAAGCGATTACAAACCCAACAAATAATTAAATTTAGTTTCAATTAAATTTTATTAATTTAAAACTTGTTTGAAAATTATTAATTTAGGGACTAATTTAGTGAATTTGGCCTTTTTTTGATGTATCTATGTATAATTGTAAATAAAAAAAATTAAATCAGTACAATACATGGACAAAATATTCTTAAATTTATTTCATGTTTCAAATGAATGTGTAAATTTCCAGTATTAGAACTCATATTCTTTGGAATGGCAATAACTATTTGGCATTCACAATGTGTAATTTCGTTTTATTCCCAACCAAATATCTGCAAAGAAATTTTTCATCCACTCAGCTTCGTTACCAGCCAACTCCAAAGCAATAAATTCTGATTCCATTGTTAATTTAGCAATAAAGTTTGCTTTGATAGTCTCCACGTAACCACACCACCATCAAAGATGGACACAAAACCACTAGTAGATTTTATCTCCTTTGAATCTGATATCTACTTAAGCATCACTATATTCTTCTAATACAGTGAGAAATCCACTATTCTAATACAATGGGAAATTCACTATAAAGAATTCCATTGTTTATGGTACCTCACAAAAGTGTCAAGCTACTTGGTCACAGTTTAGCTAATCTTTTGGAGCCAATCCTTCAGTTTACACCAACCCATATTGTTTGGCCACAAGTGAAGGCCAAGCAAACAAGCTAAGTGATTATCACTGACCTCTTTTTCGCTTAATTTCTCTCTTGCCACTCCTTGCAGAAAAACACCCATAAAAAATTCAGTTTCAGATCCGAACAAAAATTAGCATTTGTTTTAAGCGGAATTAATTGCTTTTTTATCGAAAAAATTGGATACAACTGTATAAAAATGGAAACTTTTCCATACACTTCCTTTCTATACAGTATCTCTAACAAAACTTTAAGTCCACTACATCGCAACTCTCCCACTAAAACTTAAGACTCACCAAATGATCTGAGACACAGGAGTGCCAAAACATAGAGGAAACAGTAAACCTAGCCACCTCTCCTTTTATCAGAGGACAGTAACCCCAAAATTAGAAATTAACTGAAGCATACATTCTGATTTCTTCAAACTCACGAGTGTAGATAAAAAATCAAAGGATGACCATCTCTGCATAATCACATATCCAGCTTAAGAATTGAAACCCATAAAAACCCATGAACGATGAACCAGAAACGCAGCTTGTGAGTCAAACACAATCGAGATTATATTGTGTAAAGCTTGCATCTATAATAGATGAAAAGCACCATCATGGCAAGTCAATGGCATAGATGGTGCTTTGTGGATCGAAACTTTCTTAAGGCCACACACAGATTGGTGAAACTCACTTAAGAGAAAAATGAAGACTAAAGAAGGAATTGTAATTTTGGTAAAATATCAAATATGTGGAACTAGGTTTATAGAATAAGAGTTTGACTCAATCAAGAGCTGATAGCTTGGCTAAGAACATGGGAAAAAAAAAACTTCAGTGGTTTTTAATGTGTTGTCATGTTTTTAGTCACTAAATTGGATTGGCATTTTTTGGTTAGATAGAAGAGATTAGTACAAAAGGACCGTAGACGATCCTGTGTTTGATCTTTGGTGAGTATTTTAACTGTGAGCGTCACTCTACCACAGAACTGAAAAGAGTGAGAGCTAGAGAGGGAAAAAAAAATCATTTATGTGTTTTTGCTGGTAATTAACGGTATTATTAGTGAGGGACCTAATCAACTAATTTTGAAAGAGCGGGAGCCAATTAGAGAATATATCAAACCTTAGAGAACGATGGTTCATTCGCTACTTATATACGAATGTGTCATTGGCACACTCGAAAATAGTACAGGTCTAGTAATTTCTTTTCATTTATATCAGTATGCTCACTGCTTGTGAGCCAAATTTAAATTTAAAAGCGCAAATCTTTCTCAAATCACATGTATACGTGGAAATAATAAGCAACAAAAGTAACATATTAAGATTAGAAACGCTCAGAATTATCTAAATAATTATGTTGGTTGCAAATATTTTTATGAAATTCTTACAAGACTTTTTGTTCCACAGTCAAAGGTTCCTCGGCCCTGTAGTTCAGTCACAGATGCTTTATGTTGATATTAGGTAAATAAGCTCTCAGAACCATTTACACAAATGTCAAACACCAACTAGAAATTAGCTAATTGGTGTTCTTTATGAGCAGGAAAGACACAGTGCAGAAAAATTCTAAAGCATCCATGATCCTGGAATGAATCCATTGACTTGCTGAGCATGACTAGTTGTTGCAGTCATCTGGTCCGAACCTACTGGGTTGAACCTGTATATGCATATCACATCAAACATATAAAATCAGCATCAGATAATAAGATATAAATTGAAAATCTTGTCTCGTCTCTAATACTAAGAGGTCGAAAGTTGTAATAAGAAATGAAGAGTTCAAGATTACCCTATTTGCAATGTGGGATTGCATTCTGTCGGCTGGAATAATCCCTCAGAATGACCATGTTGCTGGTCATATGACAAGTTTTGGTCATTGGCTTCCCATGATGGTCGAAGGGTATTTCTTCCAGTGATTTCTTCAAGCTGAGCCAAAAATGATCAACTTTTGTTTTGAGCATCTCATATGGTCAGTAAGAACATGATATGATAAAGAATGAAATTACCATCGCAAGAACATGATGTAGTATTCGCAATGCCAATCAACATGTGTGAATTTCAACATCTAACTACAATTTATGCTGAACTTAATTCAGACTGAAACATGCATGACAATTGATTTGCGCATATGGAAAATTTACCTTTATTGACAAAGACCAATTAGACTCAAGTAACACTTGCTCCTGCACTCAAAAAAACTTGTCAATTAGTATTAGAAGTTGGGAAATTTAATTGTCTGTCTTGACTGGAGTCAAATTTTTTAAATTTATTCAAACTGATTTACTACTATATTGCCTTGTCAAGTTATGCATTATTACTTGAAGAAGTTGCCCAAAAATTAGTATTGGATATTTCTACCCTTTATATATATAATTTCAACAGCATATACCTTGCTATGAAGATCAGAAAGTTGGTCAAGCATAAATTGAGTCTGTAAAAAATACAAATCAACACTATTAGTTAAAATAGGAAAGAATCAGGGTGACAAAGATGGGAACTAACACTAGAAAATTCCATTATCCAGTAGACCTTTTTGCCACCAATCAAGAGCAAAAAATGTTAAGACACATTGATATAACAAAATGTGAAAGATATAAGAGAGGCAAAGAAAGAGAGAAGAAAGTTCCTACTCGTTTGTGCATCAGTTTGTAACCTTGTAAATTTAATGCGCAATATGATTTGAAAATGGTGCTCAAGAATATTTTTCTTTTTACAGTCTTCTGTTGTATGAATCAAGAACTGAAGAGTAATCCCATTTTAAGCATGGATATTACAAAATGATTATCTAAACATCTTTTCAACTCTTTCCAAATTACGTTCAAGTTTCTTTAATAAAGAAGAACAGATAAGATTACAATCCAAGTTCACTTAGTATTCAATTTTCACATTTCCTAATCCATATTCCACAAGCAAGAGTACATTCACGCCTCATAATTAGAGGAATCAGCCTAATGTATATTGAGATGGTGGAGAGTTTGTCAATAGAGATGAGAAATAAAAAAAATGCGTACAATTTGTCTTACCCGAGTGGATCGAAATTGCTTCAAGGATGAGTCTAACTGACGCTCAAGTTGTTCAAGGTCTTTCGAACTCAAAGTTCCCAAATCCTCTCCCAGAAGATTCCTACAGAAACAACAACAAAGTCACTAAAACCTGCACATTGCTTCTCTTTTTCAGGAACCTGCTACTTTGTCCCTACTATCAGGAGCCACAAAAACATTCATGGAGTCACAAAGCTACAACTGAACTATCAGGAGAGAAGACTAGGTTGAAAAATATGGGTTGTCTTTGACTTCAATTAAATTTTCATTCCGCTTACCTTTATTTCATTATCACTCAAATTTAATTTTGTACATGCATTGATTACTAGCACTGTTAGTTGATTATCATATAATAATATTATGGCTTTTAATGCTAAAATCTATGCTAACTCTATAAATTGTAACATGTTTTTAATTTAGCATTTATTGGTGAATTACCTCTGAGTTCGTTGTAGTGCCTCTAATCTATTCTTCTGATTCATGTACTCCCGTTAGCTGCTCTGCTTGCACCAAAAAATAAAATAAAATAAAATAAAATAGCCTTTTTTTGGAGTCAAAATCTAAAATAGAAAGACGTGTCACATCATTGTAGGGCTTGCTATGTATGAGCTTTAAGCACAAGCATTTTAATTTCATGGAAATAACTTATGATTCTGAATACTAAAACATTTGTATAATTTTAATTGTTATCATCATATATTTTATATTTAAATTGTTAAGAAAATAAGAATAACAATTAAAATTTATAGTATCATGGATATCACTATAACATTCACTTCAAATGTAAATGAAATTCATAGAATTGCAATAAGCTACCTCGAGCTCCTTGTCCGGTTTGTTCACTTCCACAGCACCATAACTACACTTCTGATACCTTTCCAAGGTCTTGAGCATGCTGAAATTGCAAATGAAAATGTCATTCTAGTGGAATTATAATGTATTTATAATATGAGCAATAATTGATATTTGGTATATAATGACTTTCGGGTCATCATAGAATTTGACTATATATTTTTGTTTAATCTTAATTGCATATATAGAAAGAAAGAAATTCATGAATTAAAACAAAAAATCCATAAAGAATCTGTGCATCTCCAATCAAGCAACGCGGAACTGCAAACTTTAGATTGACTTCAAAATTCTAAATCTTATGGCTACATTATATTTACCCAATTAATTTTCAACTACCTACTGTTATCGTATCAATCGCTTAGAGGTGTTGTTCGCATTGAAATTGGATCCTTATGAATTTATTTTTAAAAAAATATTTCAGTGGTTTAAGAAAAGAAAATGATTATAAAAGTCCTCAGTCTCGACTATTGAATAATGAAAGAATCTTGGTGCTACACGTTGCATGTCATTATAGTTATAGTCTTCAAATATCACATGCATATCACGGAGATTTGACAACGATGTCATTTAATTTTAGAGAGGAATTATTTTTTTTGCATATTAAAATTTTTATTTTTGTAAAAGATGTACACTATGACACTCCTCAAGGCTTAATATTAGTTTATCTGCAATGTATTAAAACATTTTTTTATTTTTATCATATTAAGAAATCTAGCTAAAAATTCTACAACTTCTGCAAATCTTAACATTTCTATTACACATGACGCTAATTAATTTGGAGATAAAGGAAGAGTCACATGACGTACCGTAGATAGAAAAATGATGGTCCATGAAAATATTTCAACTGCTTATATAATTAACAGAAGAAAAAAATCAAACCATTTAAACCCATATTAACCCACCCATTCCCCAACTCAGCCCCTTACCCGCCCTGTCTAACTTCTCCCTCCCATGTACAAGAACCTTGCTTCCCTTCTCGCCATTGATGATCTCTTCCTCATGACGACCTTTTCTTGTCGAACCAACAAGGATGGCTCCTAAGTCCTAAAACGATTTTAAATGACCTAAATGTTGGAGACAAATAAGATCAACTTCAAAGCCTTGAAGAAGTGAAAATTAAGATTTTTCACTCAACAATTGAGTCCCCACGCTCCAAGTCTAGACTCCTAATGGCGACTTGAGCTCCGGGCTATTTTCAGAGTGAGCCTCAAGTCAACACTCAGGACTCGAGTCCTTTATTATACAAAATGCAATATATACAAGGACAATAGGAACTTTTGCAACCTTTAAATTGTAGGAAATTATTATCATATTATTCTTTTGGTGGGTAATCATATCTTATATTAATCTTCACAATGATTCTGTGGTGTGGTGCCAAAAATTTGTAATCTATAATTTGGTTTTATTATCTTTGTTTGATGAAGGTTTTTGTCACTACACTTCGGCGAGATCAACATAGAGTTGAAATGCCTGAGTGTAGTGTAACTTATCTGTTGAACGACTTTTGAATCAAAAAGTTATTACAATGGACTATATCAATCTTGTAACGGCTAATTTGCTTATTTAGTACTCTTTTTTGATAAGTCAATTTCCTTAAAATTTTATTTATCTAAACTACCAAAAATTAATTGGGTCTGTGAAAAACATTGAGCAACCTCATATCATAGATAATGTAACACTCTAATTACATCAAGATCCTCAAGGAAGGTTTTAGAGAGATTGGTCATTTTTTCATTCATTCACAAACATCTTCTTGCACTCAAATTCCAAAAGATCAAGAGAGAAAAAGAGCATAATCTTCAATCCATATTCTAATAGCTTTTTATACAAAATAATTGTATTAAATCTCTTTGACAAGCCATTTGCAATCTACAGTATACTTGAGGTTCGGATTAACTTAACAGCAAAACATATGCATGCTTTGAAAAAAGAAAGAAAGAAAGAAAATACACCTTTACGTCTGGATAATGCTTAGATTTTTATGTTTAAGTCAAAATTTGGAAATTAATCCCAAAATAAGGTACTTAAATACAAAAAGTTCTTTATATTTAAAAACTACTCATGAAGAATTACAATTTTTTATTATATAAAAAGTTGGAAGCTGTCTTTCAGTCTTACAAAGTTATATTTTACATCATCAAAAAGAGTGTACATATGAATCGGGACGGTAATATAAACTATCGAGGCGAGAACTTTCTAAACCTAGTGGGTATAATGCAACAACTCTCAAACACTTCACTCTCTCTTTATTTCTCTGTGTCAAAATAAAAGCAATTAAATCTTTTTGATATTAATTTATAACAATTCTCCATACAATTCAGAGAATCTTGAAAGAAACACAAACAAAACCTTAAAAGAACCGGAAGACTCTGCCATGCATGTTCTCTACCCTCTCTTCTCTTCTTTATAATGAACGTAAAATTAGTATTTTCTTGGGAAAACAGAAAGAAAATAAAACACAAATGAAGATCTGTGCGGAAAGACCAGAAAGAACTTTGTAATTGACTAAGATCTCATAAAGCAAGAATTCACCATGAAAAACCTAATAAAAGAAAAGAAAAACCCACAAAAAAAACTCGGGTGAAGTTAATTAGGGAAAAATAAACCACTAGTAATTATAATTAGAGGCTCAAAAGGTGAACAATAAAAACCCTCATGATTATTAGATAGTAAATCGTTGAAAAAAATTAAAGAAGCCAATTAATTAACAACACAACCCAACACATCTGCAAAGAACATACATATAGAAATAAAAAAACTATTTTTTGATAAAAAAAAATAGATATAGCATGGAGAGAGAGTCTTACTTAGAGGAGCTACAGAACTCATAGAGCTTGCCACGGTTAGAGAAGATGATGAGAGCAACTTCAGCATCACAGAGCACAGAGAGTTCATAAGCTTTCTTCAGCAAACCATTCCTTCTCTTTGCGAACGTCACTTGCCTGTTTATCTTGTTCTCTATCCTCTTCAATTCTACTCTTCCTCTCCCCATTTTCTCCCCTTCTTTCTTTCCTTTCTTTTCTTATCTGTACAAACAAACTCTCCAATTAAACAAATAAACATATATGGGTCTTTC
>CAODLS010561648.1:0-26217 GCA_948243855.1 Flueggea neowawraea | reverse complement strand
TGAGAAGAGTTGTTTACCTCATTTTCCTCCTCATCACTTGAGTAAGAGCTTTGAGCCATTAGTGCAAGGTTGACTTCCTCCTTGCTATCATCATCATCTTCCTCATCACTCCAAGTTGCAACAAGGACTTCCTTCTTTTTGTTCCTCTCATAATGTGGTTTTGATGAAGGAACTCTACAATGTTTGGCATAATGGCCCGGTTTTCCACATTTGTAGCAAATATCATCATTCTTCTTCTTGTTGTAGAATGAGCTTTTCTTGTAATCATCTCTTGTTCCCTTTTTGATATCCCTGTTCCTTCTTAATAATAAGTTTTTGTATCTCCTTATATTTTTGGCATAAAGAGCTACCTTTTCATCCTCCTCATCTTCTTCTTCCTCCTCTTCATCACTTGTAACTTTCTTAGCTTTGAAAGCTAAGTTCTTCTCTTTCGGTTTAGCCTTGGAGTCTCTACTCTTTAACACAATCTCATAATTTATGAGAGAACCAATCAATGTACTAAACTCCATTTTATTTAAGTCTTTCGACTCCATAATTGCAGTAATCGTTGCATCCCATTCTTTTGGTAATAATCTTAGAATCTTCTTTACTTTGTCACTACCCGAAATTGGTCTTCCAAGAGAAGCAAGCCCATTTGTGATTTCAGAGAATCTATCAAGCATACTAGTGACGCTTTCCTCTACTTTCATTGAGAACAACTCATAGTCATGCAACTTCATATTGATCTTTGTTTCTTTGACTTGAGTGGTTCCTATGTGAGTCACCTCCAATATTTCCCATATCTCTTTGGCATTCTCACAAGATGATATTTTTTATGCTTTTCCGGATTCAAGGCACAATATAAGAGTTGAGTTGCCTTGGAGTTTGTATGAAGTTTGCTCCAATCTTCCTCACCAAAATCTTTATATTCTTTGGGTGAGCCATCTTCATACTTTGGAATTTTGGGACCTAACACAATGACTTTCCAAGTTTCTATATCATAGAATTGAAGAAAAACCGTCATCTTTTTCTTACAAGAATTGAAGTTGGAGCCATCAAAGAATACAGGATGATTTACCGCATAACTTTTGACATGAGTTCCCATATTCAAAGCCATCCTGAATCTTCGACTCTTCGGATGTTAAGCCGCTTCAAATAATAGCCCAAGCTTTGATACCAATTGTAGAGTCAATAATCACACTAGAAGGGGGGTTGAATAGTGTAATTATAGAAGCTTTGAATTTTCTTCGAGAATGAGTGCGATAAATGAAAGAACACCAAGAACTTATAGTGGTTCAGCTAACTCAATGCCTACATCCACTACCTAAGTATCACCAGTTAGGATTTTCACTATTAATCTTCTCAAAGATTACAACTTCACTTTCTAGCTAAGTGAGAACTCTTACAAGTTTCTTGATTCCGGTTCAAGAACAAAAACCAACCTAACGATGTACCATTGATCCCTCTCACAATCACTCTTTTCAAAAGTATTTACAAATACTCACCAACAGATCAAAAGCTAGTGATACAAGTAAATAAAGAATGAATTTGAAGAGCAAATACACTTGTATCAATAAAAGAGAAATTCAATGCTTTGATGCTTGGTAGTTATTAGAATTCAATGATCAGATGTTTTGTTATTTATTTCTGGCCTCCCAAGCATGTATTTATACTCTTCTCTTGTTTTCAGACCGTTGTGAGATGTAATGTAGCCGTTGTGGTATTAAATGAGACGCATTTAATACACTATCAGAGTCTTCTCACGTACGTGACATAAATCTTACGTACGTTACCTGACTTGATATTCATCACACGTACATGATAAGTACATACACGTACGTTGATCATAGCCAATCCCCAGTTCACGTACGTTAATAATGTCTGACGTACGTGACTTCTATGCCTGAACCATCCAGTAGTTTCTGTTTTCAGTCCGGAGCATCTCAAGTATTTGAAATTTAATCTCTTGTACTTTAGTTCAATGTGACGTATGTGAATTTTTAAGCTTGCGTACGTGAACGATCAACACTTGACCATTGCTTCATCTGTTTGTCTCGATCCACCTGAAATTCAAACAAACATCATCTGAACTGCAATCTTCATCTTGTTTTGTATGTATGACGTATGTGACTTCTAATGTCATGCGTACGTGTGGCTTTATGCCTTCAGTTGATTCAAGACTTCAATTTTTCCGCTTTAATTCTGATCATACTTCACGTACTTTGGATACCTTTCATGTACGTGTCATTGTCTGACGTACGTGAACATTTTCTAACGTACGTGTGATCACTTCTCCCAACTTCCCGTAGCTTCTGTTTCACCTCAAGATCAAACTCACGTACTTGAGGCTTCATTGACGTACGTGACATTCACACACGTACGTGACTTTGGATTGACGTACGTGAATCTTCATCAGATCAAATTTTTCAGTTTGTTCATCATTAAAACTTAGAGAAATCTCAATGTTGACCACCATTGGTCCAACAGACTAACCTACTAGTTAGGGCAAACCTGAGGGACTTAGAAATTAATTTCCCTTATTTATTTTTTTGTGTATGTTTTGTTGTGTGTTTGGGCTCCAACAAGTGATATCAGAAATAGAGTTTTGTTCCAGGGATGAGAATAGAGAAAGAGTAGAAGCAAAGTTGCAAAGAAGATGTCAACTATGACATTGAAGTATGAGGCTCCATTGTTTGATGGAAAGAGCAATTTCTCGCTGTGGCAGAGCACGATTCAAGACTATTTGGTGCAGTAGGATCTTGACATTGCATTAGAAGATGAGAATTCTAGTGGTATGAAAGACGGAGATTAGAGTGCAATCCAGAGGAAAATTTTCAGCTATCAGGTTAGCACTTGCTCCCTAAATTAAAACTACTATATTGAAGGAGACATCTCTTAAAGCTTTGTGGAAGAAGTTAGAGAGCACTTATTTATTGAAGTCGTTAACTAACCGATTATATTTGAAGATGGATTTGTATACTCTGTGAATAGATGAAGGAGGTAATGTTTGTGACCATATTAACAATTTTAATCAGTTAGTTTGTCAGCTATTGAATTTGGGTGGGAAAATTGAGGAGGAAGAGTAGTCATTGCTTCTGTTGGTATCATTGGCTAAATTTTTCAAGCCGTTGGTGCAAACGATGTTATTAGGAAAAATACTTTGCAGTTAAATGATGTGATGATGGTATTGAACAAGAATGAGAGGATGATGAGAGAAGATGGTGGTGGTCCTCAAATACTAAAAGCTGTAGAGAATGGCGAAAGAGGAAGGAATCGTAGGAAATTGATCATGGTGAAAGATTGAGATCTCGACTGAGAGATACAAGTACTATTGATCGTGGTTGAAGAATGTGGTTGAATGTTATAGTGAGGCATTGTTGACTGCTGTTAATGATCTTGTTGAAGATAATTCTAATCAGGTGTTAGATTTTGCTGCTGACATGCATATTTGTAGAGATCGAGCTTGTTTTGACACTTTACAGAATGATGGAGATTTTGGCTACATTTATGGAAACAATTTTCTAAAACTATTGAGATATATGGGGATTTGGGTAAAATGAGGATTTGTTGGGATAACTTCCCGAATCCCACATTGGTTAGAAGTGGGTTTGGAGAAACTAATTGTCCCATATTGTTTAGGTGTGAAGTTAGGAAGGGTTATCTCCCCTATAAATAGGCCTTAAGTCCAAGTTCTTTAGTAACGCAAATCCTAAACTAGTTAACTAGATGTGTAACTTAGACTTGAGTTTGTGATAGTAAAAGAGTTTTAACAATTTTGTCTATTCAAAAATCATATTATTATTTTAGTGGAGTTCGTGGATGTAGGTCTATTGAAAGATTCAACCACGTTAAAAATTTCTTGTGTTATCTTCTCTTTTTCTCTATTATTTATTTTCTTGTGTGGGTTTAGTTATGTGTTTAGGCCCAAAATAAAAGAAATCCAACAATTTATAATTCACAACTTGTTACAACACAGTAGAACAAATTAGGGCTAATCATGAAAAAATATATTTCCAAACCCAAAATTACATACCTATGCCGCGTGATTTGATTTTCATTAGGGGTGGGCAATGGGCCAGGCCACCCCTAAATTTTCAGCCTGGTAGATATCGCCCAGACCCACCCATCCGAAAGGGGTTTTTGATGAATTGTTGGTTTATTGATGGAATTGATGAATAAATTTGATGAATAAAAATTATTGGAAGGTGATTTAAGTGTTTCAGAACAATGCATGTCGGTTTGGACTATTTGGGGTGTTTTTGGGTGATTTTCCACTACAAGGACCAAAGTTGGTATTTTACATATTTGGAGTCTAATTTGAATTTCTGAATAATTGAAGGACTAAATTTCAATTTTTGAGAAATTTGAGGACTATTAGTAATTTTAGAGAGCTAGGGATAAATTATAAATTTGAAATATTTTGGGGACTAAATTATAATTTTACATCGAGGTTCGATATTCGACGAGTGTGTTAGGTATTGTTCGCAATAGGATTTTCATTGTCGTGGGTCAGGAATCGCATTTGCATTGCATACACACTCTGTATTGCCACAGTATAATATTTGACTATGTTGTAATAAATTTATGTTCTCAATTTTGTTCGATTTTTTAGGTGATCAGTCATTCACCGGTAGACCAAAATTGGATTATTAGCTCGACTTCTAAGTGAGTGAAATGATAGCTTTAGACACATAGGCTGTGTTCTCTAAACTTATATATGTTTATGTTGTGCTTTGACCATTGCATGTAATTTGGACTAAATAATGGTTGGGAATTAATAAAATCTAACTTATATGAAAACTCCTGCTGTGAAAAATCAGTTTTTGGAAAGTTATTCTGATTTTCGAAATAGATATTATTTTTTGGTTTTTATTGTAAATTCTGTAATAAGCATTCCGCTTGGGATTTTAAGGCATTCTCTGTAATATGAATTTTTTCTGAATTTAAGAACGTTTTCTGAATTAAATGCTATGTTCTAAAATAAATATATTTTTTGATATAATAGTTATATTCAGTAAATTTGAAATATTTTCTGCAATAAATATTTCGATATGAAATGAAAATATTTTCTGTAAAATAATCATATGTTATGCATGTTTGTTTGGATTTAAATATATTTAAATATGTATGTTTTCGATATACAACATTATATATATTCAGTGATTCGGGACACTCAGTTACGAAGAGGCGTAGCCTATGGTATACCATTGCTCAATGAAGGCCCAGTTACTAGAGGTGGCGATACCCCATATGTCTAGCGCAAACATACATTATCAGTATCATATGGCTTAGTTCACATCAGTTCAGTTCCGATCAATTCAGCTCAGTTCAGTTCAATTCAGTTTTGTCCCGGTCAAATTTTCAGTTATTCTTAAAATATTACTTTTTAATAAACATTTTCAAAATTAAATATTGCATTTGTTTTAATATTTTTCACTATATTTATATTAAAAAAATACTATTTTCGGTGAATATTTTGAATAATAAATACTATATCGCTTTTATATCTTCAGAACTAAAACAATTTTTTAAACTTATTTATTAATTTAATCAATGTGACTGTCTGCTATTTGTTGAGGGTGAGAATGTTTTCAAAATGAGTTTAAAAAAACTAATATTATATGTAGAGTGTATATGTATGTATTTTGTACATTGCATGTAGTAGTTTTCAAAAATATTTTCAAAATAGTTTATGTGAGACCCAGAGCCACTTTGGAGTGTCATTTCCTCATTAGGTTCTCACCTCCTTTCTTTTTTGTGTGTTTTTTATTTCTACCTTTCAGGCGAATTCATTTTGGATTCTCAGCAACCGTCTGGCATCTCGATCCTAGTAAGGCATTCCATTAGATTGTGAGTGTCCTTTTATTCTGACTCAGTACCTTTTGTTAGTTGCTCCACACTGAATAGTGGGTTATGGATATGAATTCGATAATATTTTATTTTATTTTTAACCGATTTTAGTTATGATTATTTATTTATTTCGTATTTCAATACTATAATTATGTTTTGCTATTATTCAAGAATATTGTTTTCCTCAAATTTATTATTTGTAAATTGTTTCAATAAGTTTAAATATATGGCTAATAAGAAGAATATTGTGCAGAAGTTCTGTTGTCAGGACCCATTTTCGGATCATGATCGACGTACAAAACTATCTGTCTATGAAAGTCCGGCTCATCTTGCACAAGCCTCGGAGAAAAGAACTAAAACTAATCTATTAAAAACATTCCAAAACCAATTAAGTTTAATAAAATAAATAAATCCAAACTGTAATAAAACATAAGTTTCCATAATAATAAAATATTTGGTAGATAATAAGTCATGTTTAGATACCAGATAAATATACAGAGTCAAACACCCATAACTATGTCGGTGTGGAGCAACTAATAAAATAAAAAATGGGCTCGAACAAAGGGCACTGACTGCTACTTCAGAGTGCCTCACTGAGTATTGAATGTCGCTAGATTGCAATCAACCAAAATCACCTGAAATAAGAACAAAGGAGATATACAGAAAAGAAAGGGGTAAAAACCCTAGTGAGGAAACGACACTCCAGATCACCTCTTAAGTGCCTTACAAAGACTGTTTTAAAAGCAGTTCAAAATATAGCACATGCAGATGTATAAGTATACATATACATACTAAATACAAAATAATAGTTTAAAAAAATCATTTCAAAATCCTCGCAAATAGGGTAGACAACAAACAGTCACCGATTCTACTGAATAAATAAATTAAATTAAAACATTAAATTTCCAAAATATGAAATAGCCAAAATATTTCGTTTTAAAATATTTACCAAAGATCACTTTGATTTTTTTCAAAATATTTTCAGAGAAAAATACCAAAAGGTTAACATGACCAAATATCATATATCAAAGACGGACAAAACTATTAAAATGCATCCATGCAAATTAACCATTTTACCCAAAAATGAAAACATTATCAAAATCATTAATAATGCCATGAAAACATCATGCTAGATGATAAACAAAACTGGTAATCACTGATCATGCACCCGTATAATATTAGCACTACGCTAACTAGATCAAATTGAATAAACTAGCAACCTTAGGAGTCCAAATAGTACCCGACTCAAAAGGGCTAACAGTGGACAACCTTAGGGGCTTAAAATAGTACTATGTCCACCCTAAGGGTCTCAAGACTGTAACTGACAGAAACTGATCTAAGTACATCCGCGAGCATTGCAGTCCACATGCTCCAGCAATATATACCCCATCAGACTACAATACAATATACTACTGGAAAATGAACAATAATACAGACTCACTGAAATTATTATGCCCAAACAAAACATATCAAAATCAACAATCTGACATGAGACCTAAAATCTAAGATAGAATCGTACGTGGACCTCTACCACTAAAAATAGCTCATACATGGACCTCCGCCATAGAGAAAAGCTCGCATATGCTTGTGCTGAACACACGATTACCACCTTACCCTGGCAACTAGGCCTTTCATGGTATACCAAATGTCACATTTACCACTGTAACAAATGTGTCCCATTTCAAAATATTTTACTGAAATCGTATGCAAATATTTATTTAAAAATATTCAAATAGGCAACATGCCAACCATGCATGTTATTCACCAAATATACCAAACGTTCAACTGAAACATTTATTAGCAAAAATATCTCAAAGTACTGAACATAGTATTTATTCCGAAAATACATTTAATCCCAAAAAACAAATACATGTTTTAGAAGATATTCTTAAATTCAGAAAGAATATTTTCTAATATAGAATATCTTAAAATTCAAAACAAGGGGTTTATTACAGAAACTATAATAAATATCAAAACATAATATTTAATTTCAGAAACCATCAAAACTCCAAACAAAACATTAATTACAAAAACGTAATAAATTCCAGAGTAGATTTTTTTCCATGTAAGACAACTTTTAGGATTTTCGATCCTTTAGAAATTCCAGATTACACGCAAATGTTCAGACACAACAAAAATAATATAGTTTTAGAAGACACAGCCTATGTGTCTAAAACTATCATTTCACTTACCTGAAAATCCAAGATGAATGGCCCAATGTCATTCCACTCACCTGGAAATCTAAACTGAATGGCCCAGTCAAGATCCATTGGTGGCTGGCTAACCTCGCCGATCAGGATACGAAACTGAAACAATTATCAAAACAGAATCAAAGACAATGTGTTGATACTGTGGCGGTACAAAAATGCGTGCACATACATATGCAGACTCAAACGCTCAGACAACACACAAAAAATCCATTTCAGAGCAAAGTCTAACATAATAAATCAAATATTGCACATCGGTGTAAAATTACACTTTGCTCCTCGAACTCTGAAAAATTACGGTTTAGTTCCCAAAATATTCAAAATTTAGTATTGAGTCACTAGTACTCCAAAAATCATTAGTAAATCCTCAAAATTCCAAAAATATCTAAATTAATTCTCCAAATATACAAAATCCCATTTTAGTCCCTAAAATACATAATATCACTTTTGGTCCCCAATGACAAATTACCCATATAGTCCTTACATCTGATTCAACTGATGAAAATCGAATCTAACTACCCACATTAGTCAATATTAACCTCCTAAGGCTGAATCCAATCTCCATTTCAACAATTAAATTCAAAATCATCACAAATTCTCAATTGAAAATACAGATTTCTATGAACCCTAGAACAACCAACATCAAATCTTCAAAACCCAAAAATTTTTAAGTTAATCTAAGTCCCTCCTACCTAAATACATCAAAAACAAACTCAATTCTAACCAAAAACCCAATCAAGATCGGCCAAAACTGTCACCCACATTCAAGAACATACCTATTTGACCCAAACACATAAATCCTCAAAACTAGAGCTCAATCTAGGTTCATCTAACCTCAATATATCCTAAAAAACAAAATCAAGCTTCCAATAACACAAAATGGTCATCAATCCAACCCAAATGAACAATTCGGTCAAAACCCTAAAAATGCAATTTCAAGAAGAAAATGGATGAAAGAAGGAATTGAAAGGGAAATATTACCTCCAAATGTGTTAGGAAACCAAAGAGAAGCAATGGGGGTAGTTGAGAGACAAATTTTGGTGGATTTGAGGACTAAACGACGAATGAGGGGGCAGCTGAGGGTTATAAAGACGAAGAGAAGTCGAGGTGTACTATTTCAATTTTTACAAAGCTATCTCGAGTTAGAGTCTCTAACTCAAGTTAGATTTACCCAGAATTAACCCTTGAAGCATGGCTTACTCCAGTTACACAAAGGTTAACTCGAGTTATCCAACCATCATATAACTTGAGTAACATTTTGTAACATTCCTTTTCTTTCCGATAGGTCTGTAGATCTTCGATTGGATCTCTAGCTTTGGGTGTTAATTTGTTTTTGCCATTTCAAGAGTGATAACTCGAGTTATCAAGTAAGTAACTCGAGTTATGTGAGGGTCGGATAACTCGAGTTAAAGAATTATGTAACTCGAGTTATTTGGGGTCTAAATTACTCGAGTAAGATATTGGATAACTCGAGTAATACATAAAACCAGAACGATCTGGGAAGGGATAACTCAAGTTAGAGCACGCTCGGACATAAATTCTATAAATACCCCCTACCCGACTCATTTGACTCCATTCGACTCTCTCACTTCCAAACATTCCAAACTCGTCCAGATTGCATTTCAGTTGCTTCTCCTTAGATCTACATCATCTCAGAGGTAAGATTATGCTTCTAAACCCTTGCATTTCTTCAATTTTTCATTCTTTTTCAAGATATGCATGTTAGGGTTTTGAGTGCATGTTCATACGGTTAGATCCATGATGCCTCTATTGAAATGGTTGTTTAGGGTTGCTAGATCATACATTTGAGAGTCTAGAAATGCCTAGAGTTGGCCTTAAATCACCAGAATTAGGGATGATCATAAATGTGTTAGATCATTTCAGTTTGGGTCGATTTTGGATAATTACGAGTTGTTTTGGTTGTTTGGACCTTAGTTTCATGTTCAGGAAATTGTTTGGAGTTAATGTGGGTGTTTGGTTGGAATTTTTATCGGTGAAATCAAGTTGGATTGAGTTTTGGGAATTCTGGAAAAATGACTTACTCGAGTTGACCAAATGGATAACTCGAGTAAGCTGAGGCTTGGATAACTCGAGTTGGCATTCATCTAACTCGAGTAATTTGAGGCCTAGATAACTCGAGTTGGACTTCATACTAACTCGAGTTATCAAGGTTCTGAGGGACCAAAGATGCAATTTTTGGTATTTTACAAATTCTACCAGTTGGGGAACTTGTTTGCACTTTCTAAGAACTTTGGAAACTAATTTGTAAATTTACAAGGTCCAAGGACTAGACTGTAATTTTTTAAAAGTTTGGGGACCAAATCATAATTTTACATAGATTCAGATATTTGTGTTATTACCGGTGTATCATCGACCGAAATGGGATTTCAGGCGTTGTTTGAGTGTTGAGTCTGCATTTGCATGTGCACGTATTTTGGTACAATCATATTACCAGTGTTATTCATTGTTTGTTTCTGATATACCTTGTTTCCGATATCTCTGTTTCAGCTTCGTGTCCGTGCCAGTGAGATTAGCCGCCCACCAGTGGTGCCTAACTGCTATAGCTTGGACTATCAGGTGAGTGAATGACAGCTTCAGACATATAGGTTGTGTCACGAAACTGTATTTGTTTTTGCTATGCTTGGCTTATATTTTTGTAATTGGACTAATCTAAGGATTGACCTAAATAATAAACTGGGTATGTGAATTAATAATCAGTCTCTGTTTTTTACTCTGGCTTGCACGCCTTGCTTTTATATATACTATTTATTATGATTTGTTTTGATATGGGGACGCCTATGTTATGGGCTGCGTAGCCTTTGATATACCAATGCTTTGATGAAGCCCCAACTATCAGGAAGTGTTGATAGCCATGTTGTCATGGCCCGATGCATGATTTGATTTGTGGCGTAGTCCACGTATACTTTGCACTTGGGTGACGCGGAGTCCCCACCTGTTATATCTTTCTTTTTGGTCCCCTATTGCCAGTATACTTTGAATCCATTTTGGTACTATGACTAGTATTACAAATGTTTTCGTGCGTGCTATTTGCCTTATTTACGAATGATTTCAAACTATTTTCGAAACTCTAATACATATGTTGTGTGTATATTAATATGTACTCTTTGTTATACCTGCGTATGATATTTTAAACTGCTTTCAAACCAGTCTTTGTGAGGCACTCTAGAGTGTCATTTCTCACTGGGCCCTGACCTCTGTTTGTTTTTCTTTGTCTATATCTACGTTGTATGCATGTTGACTTTTGACTCGACAACCATTTGACATCTTGCTCAGTGAAGTGTTATATATTGGTGAGTGACGCCCTTTTGGCCAGGTTTCTTCTTTTGTTTTAGAGCTCCACACCGAGATGCTGTTAGGTTATTGGGTTTTCCTATTTTGACTTTTTGATTTCTCTGATATATTTTATATTCTTTGTATCTGATTTTATTGATTTCATATTTATTCTATTTTGTGTGTGTGTATATATATATATATATATATATATATATATATATGTTTTGAATAATAAAAGGGTAGCATTTCTGATTCTCTAAGGCTTGTGTGAGATGGGACGGTCAGCCTTGCACACCGATCATGGTCTGAAAACGAGTCCTGACACATTTCCTTTAACTCGAGTTAAACAGCCCCATATAACTCGAGTTATCAGCAGGGCAATTCAGCTAGAGTAACACAAAGTGTTTTCTTAAACAACTCATTATTCTCAGGACTCAACAACACCCAAACTTATAAAAATATCATTATTAAACACCTCCAAACACTTAATCAACACCTCAAGACATCATTAAACATCTAATCAATAATCCAATTATCTCAAAGATCAGACCAAAATTGGTCAGAAAGCTACAGGAATCTTAACCAAAACGGTTGGGTATTACATCTGCTATTCGAGGATAGTACGAGATAGGTCGGACATCTGGTTTGGTTCGTTTTGTACGTCTGTCATTGTTAAAAAACGGGTCGTGACAGTAAAAAAGTTTTTTATATCATTTTCTCATTAAAGTATATTGCTACTTGATTATTTTTCTTAAGTTCAATAAATATATTTTCTACAATATATTTTTCTTTAAGTTTATTTTAGTTTGTGTCATAAAATGAGTCTGTCTATGCCGAATCATGGGTGGAACCCGAACAAGAATCAATAAGTATTTATTCAAATAGTTGTCAATTGGGTTGATAATCGGTTTGGTTAGGGTCTTGGTTTGAGTTTCTAATTAGTTAGGAAAAAGACTTCCTAATTAGCTAGGAGTTTTTTAAGTTTATTTTAATTTTAGACAACGTTAATCAACTAAACCAAATTAAGCCGAAAACCAACCAGAAAACAACATGAAATCAACTAAAAAATAATCACTAACCATTTAAAGCAAATGAAGCAAAAAAAAAAAACAAAAATCAACCGAAAAATAAATTAAGTAAATTAAGCAAAAAATAACCAAAAATCAATTGAAAAACAACCACTAACAAACTAAAGCAAATTAAGAAAAAAATAAAAAAATAACCACTAACAAACTAAAGCAAATTAAGCAAAAAATCAACCAAAAAATAACCAACTAAACAACTTAAGAAAATTAAGAAAAAAAAAAGAAATCAACCTGAAAACAACCACTAACCAATTAAAGAAAACTAGGTAAAAAAATCAATAACAAACAACCAGAAATCAAACAAAAAAAAGAACTACTAACCAACTAAAGAAAATCACGCAAAAAAATCAACTAGAAAATAACCAGAAATCAACCTAAAAATAGCCACTAACCAACTAAAGCAAATTAGGAAAAACATCAACTAGAAAACAACCAAAAATCAATAATAAATAACTATTTTAAAAAATACGCTGTTAAATATCATGTTCTTTCACTTTAGCAAGTAGAAAGAACAAAATAGTATTTTGTATTTCAGTTTCAATATTTCTTTTCTTTTTATGGATTTTTCTTTTGTTTTTTGTGTGTTGAAGTTTTTTTTGCTGTTTTTTCTAGTTTAAAAATGGTTTTTTTGTTGAGTTTAGTTTTGATGATGATGTGCACAAAATATCCATGAAAGAAGTACAGAATTTGTGATTTGTGGCTATAATGCACGTTATGGATGATTAAGGCACGTAGAGCTCATAATTTTGGCATCAATGAGTGCAAAACCAGACACAATGCACGTAAAAAGAATGAAGTATTTTCTGGACTAGAAGTTCAAACACACTGCGCACGTAGAGAGGCCTTCAATGCACGTAGACAGGGTCATGACAGAATTGAGAAGGCTCAAAGACAAATTCAGATACACGTTGATCTCTTGTATAATGCACATATATAATTAAAGGTGCAATCTTTTAGGATGGTTGATCTACGCATGTAGACGAGTGCAAATGCGGACAAAGTCCAGACGCTCCTTGAGAATTCAAATTTGAATATTCCTTGACATGCTGACATCAGAAATCAAAGGTGCAATCTTGGAATGAATTTTAACTATGCACGTAGTAGCGGTGCTACGCACGTAGAAGAAGTCTGGGTAAAAATTGTACATTCTGGAATTCAAAGCAATGCACGCAGAAGATGATCCAACACACATAGATCAATGAAGAATGGACGACCTACGCACATAGAGCAGAAGCTAAGCACGTAGAGGCTAATTTATTCAAGACAGTGATTATTGGAGGTCTAGCAATGCACGTAGATTTGCAAGCAAGGCACATAGAACCTAGTTGAATCAACATACTACGCACGTAGATGGTGGCTATGCACATAGATTGCCACTACCCATATCCAACCATGACCGGCACGTAAGGCGGACCATCTATGGTGCCCGACCCATCTCACACAAGCCTCAGAGCATCAGAAACACTACCCATTTAATTATTAAAACATTTTATTAAAACGTTTGATGTCAACACACACGTATATATATAAGATATCAAAATGTAACATAAGTGAAATCAAATACAAAAAAGTATAAAGTAAACCAGAGAAAATCGAAATTCAAAATGAGAAACCCAGTAATCCCACAGCATCTCGGTGTAGAGCTCTAAAATAAAAGGAGTCTGGCCTAAAGGGCGTCACTAACCAAATGTACAAATGCCTCACTGAGCGGAGATGCCAAACGGCTGCCGAGTCAAAAGTCAACCTGTATACAAGGTTAGAGATAAACAAGGAAAACAAGCAGGGGTCAGAACCCAGTGAGGAATGACACTTCAGAATGCCCCATATGTGCCTCACAAAGACTGGTTTGAAAACCATTCAAAATATCACATGCAGGTATACAAAGGTATATACATATATACACGCTATACATAATAGTTTTTTTCAAAAACATTGGCAATCAAAGCAGACAACACGCACAAAAACAATTGTACTATAGTCATATAGTCAAAATATGGTCAAAGTATACTGGCAATATGGGACTTCGGTACAAAGATATAACAGGTGTAAACTCTGCCACCACCCAAGTGTAATAAACGTGGACTCCACCATATATCAAATCATGTGTCGGGCCAAGACATCACAACTACCAACACTCCCTGATAGTTAGGACCTCATCAATACATTTGTATACCAACGGCTACGTACCTCGTAGTATAGGTGTCCCATATCATAAGCAACAACCATAGTATATAATACAGAAGCAAAGCATGCATCTCAGAATCAAAAAATAGATAAGGATATATGTATATATATATATATATATATATCGTATTTCAAAAACAAAGAGTGAAATATTATTTCACATATTCAAGTTATTATTTTGGCCAATCCTCAGATTAGTCAATTTCAGAATACGTGTCAAAGTACAACAAAAAACATATACAATTTCGAGACACAGCCTATGTGTCTGAAGCCGTCATCCACTCATCTGGATGTCCAAGCAATAACAGTCATGCACCACTGGTGGGCGGCTGATCTCGCTCACACAGACACGAAGCTGAAACAGAGATATCAGAAACAAGGTATATCATAAACAAAACAATGAGTGATACTGATATTGTGGTTGTACTGAAATGCATGCACATGCAAATGCAGACTCAGATACTCAAACAACACCCGAAAACCCATTTTGGTCGAGGATATATCAATAACAACCTAAAAATCGGAATCCATGTAAAATTATGTTTTGATCCCTAAACTTTTTAAAAATTATATTTTAGTCCCCTAGACCTCCTAAAATTACAAATTAGTCTTTAAAGTTCTCAAAAATTACAAACAAGTCCCCCAACTCTCAAAATTTGTAAAATACCAAAAATGACATCTTTGGTCCCTCAAAACCACGGCTTACTTGAGTTAGATAGAAGTCCAACTCGAGTTGTCCAGACCCTAGACTACTCGAGTTAGGATGTCCAACTCAAGTTATCCATGCTTTGGCTTGCTCAAGTTAGCCAATTGGTTTACTCAAGTAATTCACCTTCCCAGAATTCCCAAAACTCGATAAATCTTGATTTCATCGATAAAAATTGCAACCAATCACCCACATTAACTATAATCAACCTTCTAAACATGAATCTAAGATCCAATCCATCAAAATAACTCGAATTTACCCAAAATCAAACTCGACACTGTTATGCTTACCCTGATAATAGAACTCACTCTGACCTAGTGGTCGAAAGCATACTCTCTTCGCAAAATAGTCTAAGGTAGTGTGCCAAGTCAAAAGCCAATCCGTGCCAAATATCACATCAAACTCTCCTATATCCAATACTGTCAAATCGGCAGTTAACTCATGCCTATCAAAGGTAATCACACAACCCCGAACCTCAAAATCAACTACGATCTTACTGCTCAAGGGTGATGAAACCACCAATAATCTGTCTAATGGATGCACCACTAGCCCAGCATGCTCAACCAAATATGGTGTGATAAAATAATATAATGCACCAAAATCAAATAAAATATAAACAGAAGTACCAGAGATGTATAGCGTACCAGTCACTGCAGCATTGGAGGTTTGCACCTCCTGACGAGTCAAATGATATACGCGGGCCTGCCCTCCTGCAGAAAAATTACTCTGACCGGTCTAACCACAGTCACCACCCTGACCGCTCTGGCCACAGATCTCAGATCCAATCGTATCTCTGCCTGCACCTCTACCCGCTCTAGTGCTAGCAGTGCATGTACCTCCGACCACTAACTGTATGGTTTGTGATCCTATGCCACGCTTGAAAAGACATTCAACCACCTTGTGCCCCGACTGTCTCCAGTGAAAATAGAGACTCACTGCCCTGTTGCAAGTCCTTGGGTATCTCCTCCCACAGATATCGCAAGGCGAATATGTGCCGCCCAAGCTCTAACCTCCAGCACGCCCAGCTGGTTGTGCCACACTACCACTCTAAGAGCTTTATCCCTGTCTCTGGTCTTTAGAGGAATGTATGCGTCTTTGATTAGACTGGCCACTCTATCCACAGCCTTGTTGGCCTCCTGACTTACCCTCAGTCTTTGCCTTCGTGGGCTCTCTCGGATGCCTCGCATCCTGGTACTCCATACCTCTCGCAGCCACAAAAATCTTTGATACTATAGTCAAAGAAAAATTCGCCACAACTCTGTTGATCTTGGGCAACAGCCCATTCAAGAACTTCCTTGCTAAGGCCTCCTCGCCACAGGCCTTAGCAGGTGCGTACCTACTCAACTCTCTGAATCGATTCTCATACTCGATCATAATCATATCCTGCTCCTGAAAAAATTCATTGATCTACCTTCCTATCCCTCTCACTCCGAAGAAGGACATACAGCATGAGCTCACTCTTGAACTCATCACATGTAACAATCCTAGGAGACCCCTTATCCTGCCACCATCTAACAACACGATTGTCTAATAGGAATGACACAAGTCTAACCCTCATTGCCTCTTCGGTGAGCTCCATAGCCTCAAAACACTGCTTAATGGTGAAAGTGAAAGTATATGGGTCCTCTCCCATCTTTCCCTCAAATCGGGGAGGAGTGAGCTTCATAAATCTTGCCAGATGAGCCTCAGGATCTACAGACTATACTCGGGTTATACGCTTAAACATCTCTATCTGAGCTGTGAGAAACTACTAGAGCTGAAGCTGTGGCTACTACTGATGTGATGACGTTGCAACCTCTGGCGCACTATGTGCATCATACTGATATGCAACAGAATGAGCAGTGGCCCCGATAGGCACACGTCTAGGCCTCTCACTGCCCTTACCATAACCTCTCCCACGTGGACCATCCATATCTACAAACAAGCAGAATCGTATACGCAAATGTAAAAATGCATGTGACCTCCACAGTATCGAAACGAAGATTAGAAGAATATACAGAGGCAAATCAGACATACTCGATTAAAGATACATATGCTCCTCACCGACCCCAAACTTACAAAAGGCTAGATCTCTAATACCACCTTTACCACAAACCATTTTAGGACCATGACGGCGTCTAATTCAGACTGTCTATGAGAGCCCGACCCATCTCACACAAGCCCCTGAGAACCAAAAACACTACCCATTTGATTATTAAAACACTTTATTAAAATGTTTGATAACAACACAAACGTATATATATAAGATATCAAAATGTAATATAAGTCCAATCAAATACAAAAGAGCATAAAGTAAACTAGAGAAAATCTAAAGTCAAAATGAGAAACCCAGTAACACAAAAGAATGAGCCCGACCAAAAAGGCGTCACTAACCAAATGTACAAATGCCTCACTGAGCGGAGATGTCAAACGGTTGCCAAGTCAAAAGTCAACCTATATCCAGAGGTAGAGATAAACAAGGAAAAACAAACGGGGGTCAGAACCCAGTGAGGAATGACACTCTATAATGCATCATACATGCCTCACAAAGACTGGTTTGAAAACCATTCAAAATATCACATGCAAGTATACAAAGGTATATACATATATACACACTATACATAATAGCTTTTCTAAAACCATTTAAAAAATGTTCGCAAGCAAAGCAGACAGCACGCATGAAAACAGTTGTACTATAGTCATATAGTCAAAACAGGGTCAAAGTATATTGGCAATACGACACTCTGGAACAAAGATATAACAGGTGTGGACTCCGCCACCACCCAAGTGTAATAAACGTGGACTCTGCGACATTTCAAATCATGCATCGGGTCAAGACAACATGGCTACCAACACTCCCTGATAGTTGGGGCCTCATCAATACATTGGTATGCCAACGACTACGTACTTTGTAGCATAGGTATCCCATATCATAAGCAAAAACCATAGTATATAATACAGAAGCAAAGCATGCATCTCAGAATAAAAAACAGATAGGGATGTATATCGTATAGATATATATATCGTATTTCAAAAACATAGAGTGAAATATTAATTCACATAATCAAGTTATTATTTTGGTCAATCCTCATATTAGTCAATTTCAGAATATGTGTCAAAGTACAACAAAAAACATATACAATTTTGACACACAACCTATGTGTCTGAAGCTGTCATCCACTCACATGGATGTCCAAGCAATAACATTCAGGCACCACTGGTAGGCAGCTGATCTCGCTGACACAGACACAAAGCTAAAACAAACATATTGGAAACAAGGTATATCAGAAACAAAGCAATGAGTGATACTGGTATTGTGGCTGTACTGAAATGCATGTACATGCAAATATAGACTCGGACACTCAAACAACGTCAGAAAACTCATTTCAGTCGAGGATATATCGATACAACCTAAAAATCGGAATCCATGTAAAACTATAATTTGGTCCCTGAACTTTTAAAAATTACATTTTGGTCTCAAGACCCCGTAAAATTACAAAATAGTTCTCAAAGTTCTCAAAAATTGCAAACAAGTCCCCCAACTCTCAAAATTTGCAAAATACCAAAAATGACATCTTTGGTTCCTCAAAACCACGGCTTACTTGAGTTAGAGAGAAGCCCAACACGAGTTGTCTAGACCCCTAGATTACTCGAGTTAGCCAATTGGTTTAATCGAGTAAGTCACCTTCCCAGAATTCCCAAAACTCAACAAATCTTGATTTTTCCTATAAAAATTGTAACCAATCACCCACATTAACTCTAATCAACCTTCTAAACACGAATCTAAGGTCCAATCCATCAAAACAACTCGAATTTACCCAAAATCAACCCAAACCAAAATGATCGAACATATTTATGATCATCCTCAATTCTTATGATTTGAAGCCATCTCTAGGCATTTGTAGACTCCCAATGGCAAGATCTAACAATCCCAAACAACAATTTCAATAGAAACAACACACATCTAAACCTATGAGCATTTATTCAAAACCCTAACATGCATAATTTTGAAAAGAGAAGGAAGAATGAAGAAATGGAATGTTTGGATGTGTAATCTTACCTCAGAAATGATGTAGGGCCAAAGGGAAGCAACAGGAATGAAATCTGGACGAGTTTGGAGTGTTTGAAAGCGAGAAAGTCAAGTAAAATCAAATGAGTCGGGTAGGGGTATTTATAGAATTTCTGTCTGAACGTGCTCTAACTCGAGTTACACACTTGCTTACTATAGTTAGCCTTGCACAGATCGTTTTGGGTTCATGGTTTGCTCGAGTTATCATCTGCTTACTCTAGTAAACCATACCTCTTATAACTCGAGTTACATCCAATGCTAACTCGAGTTAACCAACCCCCGCACAACTCGAGTTATCTAGTTACTAACTAGAGTTAACACTCTTGAAATACCAAAAACAAATTACCACCTAAAACTCAAGATCAAACCAGAGATCCACAAAAACCTTATCAGAAAGAGCGAGATATTACATATATGGTGGCTACGCACGTAGTGAAGGGTGACGTCATTTAAGGACATAATGTCTATTCTCTCACAACGGCTACTTTGAGGTTTCTAATAAGTATTTTCTTAAGAGTGACTATAAATAGACGTCCCAGACCAGAAGAGAAATAAGAGAGATTATTGCCAAGTTTGCTATTTTACTTTCTCTCTCATTTTTACCTTTCTAACCCATTTGAGATATTTACTTGCTATCACATTTATGGGTTGGTTTGAGCTTTAGTTTGCTATATCTTAGACTGAATCTATAACAAGCAAGTTTGTTTTCTTGGGTTATATAGGTTTCCTTGTTAAGTCTTAGAAAAACAAGAGTGGTTGCTAGTGTGCCTTAGAAAACTAGTGATGAACGTTTTTCTAGTTGAGATTGCAAAGACTAGGGATTTGGTTTACTTGTTGAGCCTGCAAAAACAAGTAGTGAAAACAGTTTCCCTCCACCCGTAAGAGAAGAGATAGTGGATTGAAATTATTTAGGGGATCTAAAGGAGTGGACGTAGATTAAGGAGAACCGAACCACTATAAATCGAATTTGTTTTCTCTCTCCCTAGTCTCTTAACTTTACTTTATATTTGCTATATTTTGTGTGTGAATTAGATTTTGTTTAGTTTTCACATTTGACTTTGTTATTTGTTCAAGTTTGCAAAAGAATTTTAACAAAATTTTTTAAATCTCTAAAACTCTAATTCACTTCTCTCTTAGAGTGATATTTTAGGGACCTAACAAATTTTTTTTTCTGGTTTCCAATTTTTCATTTAATTTTTAGTTAAAGGAATTACCTTTTTCTCATTTGATTTTGTGTATGCTCATTTCTTATTTTGTTTGTACCAATGGTTTTTTCTGGTTTTCTTTTCGCTTTTTTAAATGCAAACTAGTTATCATTTCTTTATTAAAAAGCAAACAAAAAAATATAAAATAATAAATCAGCAAATAAAAAAAGAAAATAAAAATGAAAAAATGAATTTAATAGAGAATAATTAGTTCAAGTAGGCTTGCAAAAAAAATATTTTATCTAGAAAAAAAATAACTAAACAAAAAGGGGCAAAAAATAAGAAATGTAAAACATAAAGGTTGGGCAATATAAAGGTTGGGCCATTAAAAAATGCATGACCATTAAGGAAGGGCCGCAGCCTAACCATAAAATTGGAAGTGGAGTGGAGGTAGAAGATGTTGGACCAAGCGTGTGAAATGTTGAACTGGACGCAAATGAAAGAACTAACATGGAGAGGACACACGGATACATAGTCGTAGGTCTTTCAATCGAGAGCACGAAGTTGGACACAATCGACTTTTCAATGACTATTTCTTTGAGAATCCAACTTATCTTGCTAATATTTTTTGTCGAAGGTTTCGGATGAGAAGGGAGTTATTCTTTCGAATTGTGGCATTTCTTGAAAATCATTAGGAGTATTTTCAGTTGAGGATTGATGCAACTGGAAGAAGGGGGTTTTCTCCGCTTCAAAAAGTGACTGAAGCTATCAAACAATTAGCCTACGAAGGACTGACAGACCATTTGTGATGAGCACATAAGACTCGGTGAAATTACTGCATTAGAATGTTTATGTAAATTTTGCCGATGTGCGATTGAGATTTATGGGCCACAAAATTGGCAAAGACCTCACTTGTAAGACGTTGAACATTTACTTCAATTGCATGGAGAGCTCCACGGTTTCCCCGGAATGCTTGGCAGTGTTGATTGTATACATTGGCAATATAAATATACACATGCATCATTTTGCATAATAAGATTGTCGATGATGAATGAGATGAAATTAATAACTGGAAAATATTTCTTCTCAAAATCAACCCACCAGTTATTTCTTCTCAAAATCAACCCACTTAAATTTTTCTAAATTTTCCAAACTATCCATATTCAGGTGTTCCTCCAATGATGCAAAATTTCGCATATCCTCCAAATTTACCCAATTCTATTCATCCACCAAATTTCCAAAATCCACTTGCTATGTCATATCCATTTCCAATGTATCAATCGCAGGGTTATTTTAATCATGGATTTTTCAATCCATGTATAGGTTATGAAAGAACAAAGGCGCTAGAAGGGACACAGAACGATGATGATGCGGGAAACCGAGAAGAAAACACAACAAATTCGGAGTCAATTTCGAACTCTCAATACCACGATATTCAACTCAAGTTGGGGTCGAAAATATTACTATTACAAATGACCTGAGTGAAGAAACAGATGGAAATTGTATTTCATGGAGTCTCAACGATGACAAACTGCTTGAAAGCGCTTGGCTCACAATTTCCAGTTGTAGCATTGTGGGTAGCTCCCAAAGTGGAAAAGGCATTCTGGAGAGGGGTCATCGACTACTTCAACAAGAATCGAAAATTTTGACCAGCAAGAAGGGCAATTGTTAGTGTACATTCCATGCATATTTTTAGTGTTAGTTTTGCATCGTTTCACATGTTAATTGTCTTTTCTTTCTGTGTGTTTATATTTTTTCATGTTTGATATTGTTTAGGCAACAACTTTGTGGAAGTGGTGCGAATTTGGAGCTGGCCTGCTGAAATCTGAATTCGAGATGTGTTCGGCATGACCATGCTGAGGTGTAGCATAGCATGAGAACTTTCTGGAATTGGATGATTTAGCATATTCTTAGCCCTACTTTACCTTAAGAGAATATTTTGGAGATATTACTATTATCGTAGGACTCTTATTTAGGGTTAAGATTTGCTATTTAGTATAAATAGTCCTCTTTTTGGACCTCGAGGGAGGTTAGATAAATTTATTTTTATTTCTATTTTATTTTCCTGTGTTCTTTTATTTTATGTGTTGCTAAACTCTTTTTCGTCAATGATTAAAGTTGAATTTCGGTAAATTGTGAGAAGTTGTTTTTAATTGTTCTTTATTATTTATTTATTTATTCGATTCCTGCACTTTATTGTTTTATTATTATTTTGTTAATTGATTTAATAATGGTCAATTGGGTTGATTAACAAGATGAGATATTTCCAATTAAGATTGAGATCTATGATTGCATGCTCTAAGATAAGCGGTAACTCAACATAGTTGTTGTCATAAAAGGTTTTGACTATTGTTAAGGGAAATGAATAATTAATTCTAAATGAATGATGACGTTATAATTTGTTGGTTTGTATAAGGTCTCTATAGATTATATTGTTACGGATAGATTAAATGCTGCAGGGCGTCCCGGGTTATTTATTAGTAAGATAAGTAGTTTACAAGACATCATGTAACTACTGAAACAGTAAGAAGAGATTCGTTAATAAGTATGTCGCCTATAATTATAACTTATCTATGCAAATAATATTGATTGATTCTTAGAACTTGTTATCAATTTGTGAAGCAAGACTAAAATGTACCTTAGATAGGCTTTATTATTATTCATTTCCTCTTAATTCCATTCTTGTTCTCTTTAATTTAATTTATTGCTTTTATTTATTTTGATATTTACTTTTCATTCTCTACATTAAACCTCCCATTTATTTTGTTTCTTAACAAAATCTTTATTTTGAGTAGAGATTTAATTTGTTTTTGACATCCATTAGCGGTGGTTGTGAAAGCTCATTGGCATTGGGTTAGCCGATAGATTAATGATTTCAACCAAAATTACAACAAAATGATGAGAGAACATTATAGTGGCTAGACCGATAACCAATTGAAACAACATGCTCGTAAACTGTTTTACCAAAATAATAAAAAGCATTTTTCATTTGAGCATGTGCGGGATCCCAAGTAAAGATCAAATGAGCCAGTGCAATATTCATCGAAAAAGATCAGAACTGATGAGAGCAGGACTTGCACTTCTTCAAGCTTCGACGTTGATGACAACGAAATAGAAGTTCGACCGATTGGTCAACAAAGAGCGAAGAAGGGAAAGCGAAAGGACAAATCAAAGATGACTATTGAAGATATGAATGCAAAATTTGGAAAACTCTAAACCATATTACAACAAGCAGTGGATGTAATAAATGAAATTGCAAAAAGATTCCAAAGAAAGTTAGAAGGGTATATTTTTCAAAAAGATTATAAAATCTTGTTCAGTATAAGGATACCACGAGCATGACCGAAGAGCAACTTTGTATGCATAAGTAAATGTGTGTTATCTTAAAAACCAAATATAATTTTTCCTTGATTAGTTTTGATGTAGTGTAGGATTAGATTTAATTGTTATGTAATTTAATTTTCAATGTTATAAATTTAATTTTATGTATTTAATTTGTAATTTTAATCTAATACTTCTTCTAATAGATAAATTTTAATAATTTAATTTATTAATAAATTAATAAGTTAATAAATTTTATTAAAAAAATATTTCATAAATTTTTCTTATTAATTTATTAATAAATTAACTTATTAAAAAAATTTAATAAATTAATTTTGGTAGTTATATATAATATGTATTGTGAATTATTTAAAATTATATAGGGTAGACATTGTAAGTTCAACCTATTAAATATTGAAGAGTTAAAACTATTTTGAGAAAAAATGAATTAGATTAGAGTGTAATAAGTTGAATCCACTTTACTGATATATCAGACTTATTACACCTTAAATAAATGTAACCATTGTAGATAACCATAGTGAGTGTAATATGTTGATTTTTTTTTTTCAAATTGAATAAAATTTATCGTCGTATGTTGATTCAAATAAATGAAAGTTTAGATCTTTTAAACAGTTGTTCTAGTTTCCTATAATATTATAATTAATTTTATTTTATTATTTATTTTAAAATTTAAATTCAATTTATTTTTTATTTTTTAATCATTAATTATAAAATAAATTTTTACTTATTTTCTTATTTTTAAATTTAAATAATAAAATATTAATTATTAAGAAGAAAAAATAAATTTGTTTAAATTTTAAGATAAATAATAGAATAAAATATAATATTTTGGCAGAGAGACTGTTGGTAAGTCTTCACTTTCCTCCTTCGCTCTCCGTCTACCAGGAGACCCCGAGGAGGGGGTGAAATGTGTCTGAGGACCTTCATCAAACACAACGATGGAATCTTTAAGAACATCCTTAAAACACCTCCTCACCAAACCCTTCTTAAACCCACGCCCGCTCACAACTCTCGCTCCACAGTTGAACAAACAAGACCCATACTCACACCTTAAACAAGACCCAATTGAAATCTGCGCCAACATTTGGCTCAAATCCTTCTCACCCAACACCGCTGGCACCACAGTCTCCAATCTCACCGGTTACCTCTCCAAGCTCGACTTGTGGGTCCTCGCTTACCAGCGCACCTGCGCTCACTTCACCGGCACTTTCCCTCCTCGCAATGCTCTCCACTCCCACACACTCTCCTCCCTCCTCTCCCTCCGCAACGCCGTCTTTCACTGCCGATTTAAGTGGAATGATAATACGGAGCCGATTGTTCGCAGCCCGAACGATCGGTCGTCGGGTAAGTTTGTTTCGGAAAAAAAGCGTGGCAGTAGTAATGATTCTGCGTTTCAGGACCCGGTGGTGCAGAAGGTGCTGCTGATGGTGCTGGAGCCGGTGTTTGAGGCGCGGTTTTCGAGGAAGTCCCATGGGTTCAGGCCGGGGAGGAGTGCTCACACGGTAATTCGAAGTATTAGGAGCTGTTTTGCTGGTTATCTGTGGTTTCTGAGAGGTGATTTGACTGAGGTTTTTGATGGTGTTGATGTTGATGTTGCCATGGGTTTTGTTGGAAATGTGGTTAGGGATAAGAAAGTTTTGAAATTGATTGAATCCGGACTTAGTTCCCCTATCAGGAATGAGGAATTAGGGAATATGGGTGATGGAGAGGAGACGAGGAGGAAGAAAAAGAAGAAGGCTACTAAAAAGAAGATTTTGAATGATAATGAGCCAAAACCGGATCCTTATTGGTTGAGGACTTTCTTTGATTTTGCTCCCGAGGAGGCTGCAAAGGTGCCGGAGTATGGTTGCTGTGGGATGTTGAGCCCGTTGCTTGCGAATGTGTCTTAATGAGTTGGATAAAATGATGGAGGAGAAGATTGTAGAGTTCTTTAGGCCGAATAAGCTTGATTCGATATGGAAGCATTCAATTGATGATGGTTGTCATAATCCTTCTTGGCCGGAGTTTGTTCCTTCCAGTGGAAAGGAGAAGACAAGGAAAATGGATTACATAAGATATGGGGTTCATTTCTTGGTAGGCATTCGGGGGCCTAGAGAGGAAGCGATGCGAATTAGGAAGGAGATTATTGATTTCTGTGAGAGTAAGTTTGGGATTAGATTGGATAATTCAAAAGTTGAGATTGAACACATAAGCAGGGGAATTCAGTTCTTGGATCACATCATTTGCCGGAGGGTGGTATACCCTACGCTTCGTTACACAGCAAGTGGAGGAAATATTGTTAGCGAAAAGGGTGTGGGTACATTGCTTTCTGTTACTGCTAGTTTGCAACAATGCATCCGTCAATTTAGGCAGCTTAAGTTTGTTAAGGGTGATAAGG
>CAODLS010561621.1:0-15620 GCA_948243855.1 Flueggea neowawraea | reverse complement strand
ATACCACTGTTGGAATTCGCGGCTCAAATATGACATTCATATATATTCATGGCAGCGGATATAACAAAAATTTAATGCCTTGAATTCCCCCCCAAGGACCCATGCATATCAACATATATAATTAAGGTTGGATGATTTACCTTTCACCAAGGCTTGATCGATCGGTTATATGAAATGTTGATGTAGGTCTTAGCACCAAGAACCCGAATCACCTTTGTGGAATCACGTTGCTTTTCTGCGAACGTGGCTAGAGGTGTCCACACGAACGAACTTATCTTGGATTGATTGTAGTGTACTAGCACCTTTTAGAATCTCTATTATAAAGCTCACAAAATAAATTCTCTTTGAATTGTGGAACACAATTTCGGCAATGGATGAATAAATGGCAACGGGTGCAAGTATATTTATAGGCACATGAGATGACCTATGTAGGCAGCACATTTGAACCGAAATTCCCCTTCTCCTTGCCCTACTAGGATTCGGTTTTCCCCTTTGTGCAAAAAGAGAGTCGAATTCATTACTAGTCACATTAGGTTTTGTATTTCTTGTCCTACAAGAATAAGTATTCCTAATTAATTAAGTTACATACTAATTAGGGTTCTATTTTCCTTGTCATACAAGAATTAAAACTCCTAATTAGTTATGGACTCTTAATTAATTAATACATATGCCGAATTTTCTCCTTGTCACACAAGGATTGTGATCCCTAAAAAATAGGAAGAGAAGGCCAAATTTCTCCCTCCTATTTTTAAGGCTTGTGCCAAATTTTCCATGCCCTAATCACATTAGGTTTGGCCAAAATTCATCATGGGTTTTTTAATGTTATTGGACTTTTAATTATATGATACATTACCATAAAATAAATCACACACATGGGCCACATTATGTCACACATAATTAAACACTTAAACCCATGATAATAGGTGATTCTTATTAAAAGCCCATCACATTAATGGACTATGTATTAAATCTTATTTAACACATAAATTATAAAATCCTGAATTATTATTGAGTAATCAAATTAACCATCTTAATAATTCGTTCATCACTAAGAGAGAATATTTTGTAATCAATCCAATTCGTTCTTTGTGTGTGATCCTAAAGGCCCACTCGAAATTGGCAATGGGCCTCGTCCCAACCTTTAGGCACAAAGTCCATAAGCGGTATCTAGTAATACATTATGGCAACCCAAAATCAAGTGGTTGTCGGTGATCCGAGTTAACCTTTCATAGTCTGATGTATAGTCCTTTTGTCACCCGATAACTCATCTAAGCATATGCATGGTCACATGTCAACCTTGTATGCTTAGCGTGTTTCTTGATCTTGAGTAGACTGATATAACAAATGACATTGACAAACTCCTTTATCAATTCATTCGAGTATGCATACATTCCATCAATCCTACTCATCAAGTGGCCAAGAGATATCACTCTTCAAAACAGGAACAAATCCATCACTCTCACTCCTCTACATGATTCATGACATATCAAATCATAGCCTTTATTGTTACCCTATTACGAATAATGTTTGACTAAGTCAAAATATGCAATTCCTCATGTAGGAGTCGATAGTGAGTTTCAGTCAGAGGACTCAAACATCACCACTGCATGAAAGCTACTTTCTGACAATTATCCATGAAGTGCTTTCATAGCGGGCTAGTCCAATACATGACTATGTTCTAGTTGATATCTCATATTCATAATCAGTAAAACGTGATTATCCACTTAGCAACATGCTAATCTTTAATTTGTTATCATTCCCATGATAACGATCGATTAGGGACATTTAGAATACTATTCATTTTATCTTTATGGTTTTACTATCAAGTCACGTAATTGATGACACAAAGAAGAATAAACTATTCATGGTGTTTTATCTTCATAAAACAAATAATATTTCATAGAAATAAAATGCCTCTTTATTATTAAATAAACCGAAATAACAATGTTTATATGATTGGGCTAGGGCACAAAACTAACACGTAAGGCTAACAAAGAGGAGCATGAGCCACCACCCCCACAAGCCAAATCCATAGGGACGTGTCATTTCATATGGCGTGTCAAGAACAAGGAGGTGGCTCAGTGTAGCAAGCCGGTGCGAGGAGTTGGTACGAACACTTCGTACAATGTCTACAAGCCTCCGTGATTGGTCATGCACTAACGTCTAGCTAATGACGTTAAAGAAGAGCTTCTTGGGAGGCAACCCAAGTTTTGTTTAGTTGAATTTGGTTTTTATTTTATTTCATTTCTTTTAGTTTATTTTCAATTCTAGATTTTTTTTGCCCTACTTGATTCTTGGTTTTAGTTGTTTTTGTGTTTTACAAGGGACTCTCACAACTTGGATGCAATTCCCGCCAAGATTCATCTTTGCGGACCTAATTTCAGGGAAGTTCCAAAACTCTCTAATTTACGCCCTTCTCATTTTCTTTATGTGTTTTAATTCTTTGCATTGAGGACAATGCAAAATTTAAGTGTGGGGTAGGGGTAAATTAGGGTGAATTTTTAAAATTTTTGATCGAGTTCTTGATATTGTGGTTGTGGGATGTATGTTATTTGTTGATGTGTATAGATTGACTAGTTGAGAAATTTCGATATGCATGTGTTATTGGAAGATTTGAGTTGCATGTTCTAGATCCGCATTAGTTTTGAGCTTATAGCCAAATTGGTTGCTTTGGTTTTGTCACTCGTTTAACTCATTGCTTATTTAATGAAATAATTGACTAAATGAGGGCACGATATTGAACAAAATGAATGAAATTTAAAGTTTATTGGTTTGCTTGAACCTAAACTGGGAAAAGTAGATGGGGTTCGATTCCTACTCCATTGTCTTAGACATGAGTGTGCAAAGCACTGCCACAAAGGGTTGTCTTAGTAACTGGGAACACTCATCACAAATGAGCGGTTTTCGCTTCAAACAGACTATCATTTATGGTGGAAACCTCAAGTGCACAAATAAAGCACTATGGTCGGACTCGATATTTACTGACTGCGTTTGTAGCAATACAAGCCAAAATGTTGAAAATATGCAATTAATGTATGTTTATTATCGAATTTACCCGTAAATGTATTATGCTTAAATGTTTTATGTTTAATTGTATCAATGACTTGAATGGGTGATCGAGTCAAATCGACTATTTTGGCTTTAAGCTCTAACTCGTGTGTGGTTTAGGACCTCGATTTGGATTGACTAGTGATATATGCATCTCTTAGATTCTCCGCTACTCAGTTTATTTTTGTTGACATCTAATGTGAAGTTCCATGCCGCGGTAGATTGAATTTGATTGAAATGTTTTTTCCCTAGTTTTAATTATTTCTTTGCTTGAGGACAAACAAAAGCTTAAGTGTGGGGTAGTTTGATGAACACATATTTATACGTATTTATGTGCATTAATTTATATTTTTTTGAATATGTATTGAGCGTTTGTCATTAGTTTTGGTACTTCTATGCTTTATATTGTGATTTTTAGGTTAATTGATGTTGTCTTGACGAAACGAATGAAAACAAGTCGAAACGGGGCTTGAACGATGACATTTGAGGCATTGGGAGTGAGACACGGCCTAGGATGCAAGAGCCACATCCATGGGAGACTTGAGGAAGCAAATCCGTGACACAACTGAGCATCCACGGACAAAAATGCACAAGCACGGCCGTGGAGGAAGCCGTGGAATCCACTGGAAGTTAGACACCAACGGACACAGACAAGAATTGTTGGACACGGTCCTAGGGGCTTTGGACACAAACATAATCCCGTGTCCGTGTAGTTGCCAAGCCACAGATCATTCAAGACACGGTCAACAATTAGTGGACACGGATGGAAGGGCCTTAGACACGGACATAAACTGTGTCCGTGACTTGTATTAAGCCGCGAATTTGAGGAGATTTTGAAGCACACAGATGGGAGCTGATTGGGCACGGTCGTGTCCATGCTCGTGTCTTATCTCAAATGCCCTAAATCGCCTATTTAAGTTGGTTTCAACATTCATTCGAAGGAGAGCCGACTTTGGGAGAGAAAATACATTCTTTGGAGGCCATAGAACATAGGAACAAAGGAGACCATCATTGACCATCAAGAACTAAGGGATTTCTCGAAGAATTGGAGGATTCAATCATGGGTTTTCCTTCTCTCTCTAGATTTCTCTTTGATCTTGTTGTATATCTCTCTATTGTTATGAACTAATTATATTGTGTACCTAGATGTGATGAACCCTAGGCAAATTATGTGATGTTAGATTATGTTATTCATTCAATTGATTTATGGATTTCGACTCAATTATGGTTTATATTGTTTATTGTTGAATTGATTGTTGCTAGCCTATCGATTCCAATATTGTTTCGTGCATGTGTAATCAAGAGATTCTGTGTATGATAGATCGTTCATAATTGAGAGGATTTGCATGCAAACCTAGAGATAGGTCGACATAAATCCTCCGGATTAGGGTCAAACCTAATAGTGAAATTTATAGAACAGAGTGTTAAAGCAACGATAGGGGTTTTAATTAGGAAGAGATTTCGGTTAATCAACCTAGTCATTAGGCATTAGCTAACTCGAGAGAGAGGTTAATATACCTTAGGAATTTTCACGGTCCAATTGCCTGAATAGTTGTTTGAATAACGAGTCTTTATCAGTTAATTCGGTCTAGGGGGATTCAACGTCTAGGTGTCATTTTCCCATCGTTTATTCTATCCTTTAATTTTAGTTTGCAATTGTTTAGTTTATTTATTTTATAGATTCGAAATCATTTATTTTGCCGGCTAGATAATAGAGGAAGGGTGAGTAGCTAATAATCGTAGTATCTATAGGATACGACACTCGGTACTCAATGGTCCACTTGCTATAGGCGATAGGTATACTTGCCTTAGTCTTTAGGTGTAGGCCTTCAACACACCATAGGTCAAAAAAAATCCTTTGGATTAGGGTCAAACCTAATAGTGAAGTTCATAAAATGGTAATGTAATGTTGGGGGTTTTAATTAGGAAGAGACTCTAATTAATTAACTTAGCGTTAGAAGTTAATTGACTCAAGAGGGTGATTAGCATACCTTAGGAACATCCACAATCCAATTTCTTAAATGAATGATTTAATAACACATTGACTTAGCTTAGAACGTTCTAGGAGGATTCAACATCTAGGTGCTACCTTTACATTGATTGCATAAGTTAATTCTCTTGTGTTGTTTATTCTTTTGTTTGACAATTGTTTGGTTTCATTAAATTTTATTTAAATTCAATCCATTCAATATTGTAGGTTAGATAATAGAGTGAAATCAAATAGCTAATAATCATAGTCTCTGTGGGATACGACACTCGATACTCAAGGTTCACATACTATAGTCAATAGGTGCACTTGCCTTTAGTCTATAGGCTTACGCCTATAGACTGATACCAAACATCATCGAAGAGGTGACCTAAATGTATATGATACCTTGAGATGATACTTAATTAATTTGGAAACCCAAAAATCTCATTTCATATGAAAGTCTTAGTTTGACTAGGATTCCTAATTGAAATAGGAGTCCTAGTGTTACTAGAATAAGTTTTAAAATGGAAACCAATGATCGTCTTATATTTCAATGGAACTAATCCTAAAACTTGAATCATTCTCAATGATGAGAGTCCTAATGAAATTAGGATTCCTAATTGTGGTAGGATTCCTATTATGAATAAGATTCAAGAAACGACAAAAACTAGTTCGACTAGTTTGCGTCATACTAAGGATTTAGAGCGCAATAATGAGTAGTCTTGATTTGATTATGACATCTCAGGATGAGTCCTAATCAAATTAGGATTCTCCATGTCTATTTAATTATTGGATAATTGAATAAAATACAAATTCTTGTTGGACTTAGATATATGTTGCAACAGGCTTGCAAATATAGCGCTTATGCTTGTTTGATGGGTAGAAGCTCAAAGCCCATAAAGCCCAAGTTAACTAATGTTAATTAAGCTCATTCCTAATGTAAGAATGAGTTTAATTTTCTGCCAACAAAGAGGTTTTGGTCATCCATAATGTGTCCCAAAAGGATTTGGAATATCTTCCTACAAGATAAGAAGATATATCACTTGATGTGGGTTAGAATCATGGAGATATTATAGGAGATGTTTAGGAAACCATAACCCTATTTGGACTAGGGTATTTAAGGGTGTTTTATGTGAGTTTTTGCAAGCCTAATTCGTGCATAAGGAGGGCAAAACGTTTTTTCCCTTGTTGTCTTTCTTCTTGCCAAAAGCTCTAAACACCTAGCTCCATAAAAGTGTTCATAGCACACCAATTCGAACCTAGTCTTGAGCCACAAACTCCTAGCCATGATTGTGGACCAATGTGGTGTGGATATCGATAAAGACACTATAGTTTTCATGATGTGGAGTGGCTAGGCGAACACAAAATGATCAACAAGTTCGTGACTCAATCGTGTTCTTTACAATTATTTGATTTTTTACAAGGTAAACATTCGACTCCTTCTTTGTTATATGTATCAATTGTTTACATGGATTTTGGAAATTAATAATGTGTAAAATTTTTAAAAATTCCGCTGCATTTTCTCTACACATTATCTAACAATATGTATCTAGTGTGTATCAGTATTATATAAACCATATACATGCATGTGGTATTTTCAGAAAATGTTTTATGTGATGTCCTAGAGGTGCTCTACAGTGTTGTTCCTCTTTGAGTTTTACTCACCTCCTTTCTTAACATTTCAAGTTATTTAGTATTTATTCCATATAATCTTTGGCGCTGAGTGAGGCATCCAATTTGGCATTGAGCACCCTTTTGTTTGGTTCTTATCCGCATGTATGTTAGATTGTCTGAGGCTTGTAAGAGATGGGCCAGGTCTTTGGTTCTGTTAGCCTCGTACGTTGGTTATGGTCTCATCTCGGGTCGTGACATGATCTCTCTTTGAATTTTAAATGTAATAATATCAAATCTCCTCATGATCTTCCTTTGGTATACCTTTGATCAGTCGAGGCCTAGTTAACCGAGTTTGTGGTAATCCGTCTGTTCGGCCAAACACACATGCTCAGGTGGCAGGTAGTCCTCAACTAGCTATCGATGGGATAGTCTTCGCGTTTGGTTAATCCAACGCTCAAAAAAATTATAATTTCTATTTGGTCCCTTGCTTGATTGTCAGTTACCTTTCTAGATACTGGAGGGACAATTTCGGTCTTGGTAAAGCTGGGATCAAATAAATATACAATGAATTTTGATTACGTATGAATGTGTGTTGTCTACTATATTTGCAAAACCGTATCGAGAACATGATTTTTAATTATTATAAGCATATATGTGCGTGTATAGTAATATTATATAAGTATATACGTGTATGCGATATTTTTAGAAAAAAGATTTTTAAAATAGTTTATGTGAGGACCTAGAGTCATATTTGTGTGTTGTCCCTCACTGAATATTCTCACCCCCTTGGCTTTAACATTTTTACTTTAGTGATAGCATCCATCCGATCTCCCTGCTCTCAATAAGGCATTATGTATAGTTGTGAGTGCCCTTTTATTTAGGCTATTCATCTTTTGTGTTAGAGCTCCACATTAAGATACTAGTAGGTTGTTGGGTGAAAATTATTATTTTGTTAATTGAATTTACTTATGTATATTTTCACATTTATTTTGGAATCAACATTACTATTATGAAAGTATTTTGGTTTCCTCATAATTAATGAAATGGCTTAAATTGGCAAACACACTGGATTAACAATTAATTGAGTAAAATGAATCAGATAGTCATTCTGATTATCGAAGGCTTGTGTGGAATGGGCCAAGTTAATGGTTCGGTTGCCTCGTATGTTGGTCATGACCCAATCTAGGTCATGACAAATACTCTGTAATGTTTATCATATCTTCATCATTAGGTTCAAGAACTAAGCCTAAGTGATTACCTAAAACATCTCTAATCACTATAATTGTTTCACCATCTTATATGAACAAAATATACACATTACATTCGTATTATTATGAACAATCATGCCTCTACCAGTGTGAAACATTATAATTGAATCTGGTTTGAAGTTAAATAGCTCGTTTGGAAGATCAAACAAGTTTAGACAAAAGTATCGATCCTCATCAATGTCTTCGACTGTCACTTCACTCAATTGATACACAAATGTGACTTTGTGTATTGAGAAAGTCATTCTTCAAAAGAGTGTCAAGATTGTTAGATGTATTACAATCAAACCAATAATGCAAATCCAAAACTTTTAAGTGCATTGTATCACAATCAACACCTCTTAATACTCACTTGCATGGCTTAAGGATGATTCAAGATTTTAAGCCCTTAATCTTTTGTTTGTTCACTCTAACTTAGGGTTTCATCAGAAACTTTCCTTTAAAGAATGAAGAGACATTGAGATTGAAGTGAAAAATAAGGGGAATGGGAAGAGATGCCAATAGATAATGCATCAAATGAAGGGATATTCCTATTTCATGAGGGGGATCTGAAAGGACTTGTTTAGCTAGGGAATTGTTGAAATCCACCATTCTTCCCAGAAAACAGATGAACTAAAGGAAACTAAATACAATGAACCAAAAGCAACAAATTGAAAACTAAGTACAAGAAAACAAAATGCAAGAGTTTTTGGTCTTTGATGTGTCATTGCATAGTGCCCGCTTCGTATATTTATATTGAGCTCTTTGGCAGTTATTTCCTAATTTCTCGCACCATATTCTATGTGCCAAAACTTCTGCCTCCATGTTCGATGTCCCATGTTCATGTAACTTCCCACGTTCTTCCAGTTTCCACTTTTTCTTTGTAACTTCCACATCGTGGGCGATCAAAGATCGTTTTCTTTCAATTTGGGATGCATGTGGCCTCACTCTTGGACTGGTTCTCCTGAGTACCCACTCCTTAGTCCACTCAAGATCTCACTTGGGAAGATAGATGGAATTGGGCTTGCTAGCCTTTTTCTCAAGTACATTTCATTTTTCCCTATTCCCGTACCTTTTAATAAATGTGGGAGTCACTTCGGTTTTATCACCATCCACTTGCACGAATCTTCTTTCGCTTTTTTCTGTGATGGCTTTACCCGATCATGCCACGTATCCAGCTTATTAAATGTGCCTAACACCTCTCTAACCTTATATTGTCTCTTAATCATCTACTACATTTGCTTTCTAACAAAGTCAATTAATTTTTTAATTGTTCTATGTTCATATGAATTTTTGTTTGTTTTTTCAATGTCAATGAGTATTAGTCTATTAGACTTGGTGATTGTGGGGAAGAGCAATAAGAAAAGAAGAAAAATTAGTGATGTGTTTGGATTTAACTAAAGTGCGATTAGTTATATTGGAAGGGAGACATGTGAATAAAGAGGACAACCAAGAAGGAGAATTCAAGGGTGGAATTTTTTTTTTTTTAAAATAGTGTTCATGGTGAGACAGAAATTTTCAGTTTGATTTGGTTAAAAACAAAAAATCTAATTTGAAAATATGTTCGGTTTAATTCGGTAGCATGTACAATTTGGTTCAGTTTGGTCTCAAAAAATTATGCAGTTTGGGTCGATTATTTTTCGCACGACCCACTTCCATGCCATGACCGACGTACGAGGCGAACCGTCTAAGAGAGCCTGGCCATCTCGCACAAACCTCAGATAACAGAACTCATATCCAAGTAAGTACAAACTAATCTAAAACTATTTTGAAAATTTAACAACTAAGTAAAATTCCAAGTTCTTTAAAACATAATTTTCATAATATAATAATAATATTTCTAAATACAAAAATCATTCTAATATTTCACAATATACATACAAAACTATACACTCACAAGTATCTTGGTGTGGAGCAAGTAACAAAAATAGATATACTGGGCCCGAACAGAAGGGCTCTGACTGGCACTTCAAAATATCTCACTAAATGCCGATTGCCAAAAAGGTTGCTATTAGCAAAATCACCTGAAAATGTTTGGGGAAGGGGGTGAGTAAACTCGATGAGGAAACGACACTCCAGATCAACTCATACGTGCATCATATAAACAGCTTTGAAAACGTTTTCAAAAATATACCGCATGCACGTATATAACCATATACTAATAGTATACACTTGTGTACATGCATATAGCAATTCAAAAATTCCTTTCAAAACCGTTCATACAGATGGAAAACAACATACAGTCAGGCGAAATGATTAATATAACAGAAGATAGATAAAGCATGATACATGCATACATACAGAGTCATATGTTATAGATTATACAAATCAAAATAGATCTAATAATGACTGATCATACACCTGTAATATATTAAAAATGCGCTAACTGGATCAGATCAATAATGGAGTAACAGCCTTAAGAGCCTATACAGTATGCGGATCAAAAGGGCTAATAGCTGACAACCTTATGAGCTCAAAAATAGTACTCCATCCACCATAAGGGTCTCAAAGCTATAACCGACAGAACTGATCTAAGTACATCCGCGAGCATTGCAGTCCACGTGCTCCAGTTACAGTACAATATTCTACGAAAAGATGAGCAATAACACAGACTCACAAATTTATTATAACCAATTATAATTCATAATAACCCAAAAAGTCTGACAAGGGACCAAAAATAGAATCAAAGTCAAATGTGGACTCCTGACACCAATCAAAATCAATATCATACGTGGACTCCTGTCACCAAGTGGACTCCTACCACTAATCAAAATCAATATCATACGTGGAATCCTCCACTCAAATATAGATTACGTGTGTTGCCTTGGACACAAGGTTACCACCTACCCTAGTAATTGAGTCTTCACATTGGTATACCAAATGCTACTTTTACCCCCGTAGCATAGGTGTCCTGAGTCAGAATAATTATACCAAAAACTTGTAACGTATAATGTATACAGAAAACTTGTGCAATATTTTAAAACCAAACGGGCATACAAAATAGGTAATTATTTCAGATAATACAAGTATCTTCCAACAAAATATTTGCTTCAGAAAAATACTCAGAAATCCAGATAAAATTCTTTTATAGAAAATATACCAAAATGGAGTCCCTTTTATAGAAGTTATAATAAATATCAAAACTTAATATTTATTCAAGAAATCATACTCATAATAACTTCCAACCTAATTTATCAAGCCAAGGTTCTCACTTAAGTCAAATTTTATGATTATAGATCCTTTAGTTATTCTGAATTACATAGAAAGGTTTAGACACATAAAAATAATATAGATTTGGAAGATATAGCCTATGTGTCTGAAGCTGTCATCCCACTCATTTGGATAACCAAGCTAAATGGCCCGATCATGCACCACCGGTGGTTGGCTGACCATGCTGACTTGAACTTGAAGCTGAAACAAACAAAACTTATCAAACATTTCAGAATGTGGTACTAGTACTATGGCGGTACCAATTGTACGAATGCAATGCAGATGCAATCTAACCCTCGACTTTCAAAAATTCCCAATCTGACCCAAACCCTTGAAAAATTACAAATTCACTATCTGGCAGAAATTTATTCCAAAATGTTGAAATCTTATTCCAGTAGATGCCTGACTTTAACAATCACCCACATTGACTCTAATCAACCTCCTTAACACAAATCAAGCATCATTTTCTCAAAACAACAATAGAATTGCCAAAAATTGCTCAAACCTGAACTAAAACCTAGCCCATTCAAAAACTCGTCAAATACTTTGATTCAAAGCTTGAATCATGTTTATCTAAGTATCATCTAACTTAATCTAACATCCCTAAGCATTCCTTTCAATAGAATCACCCAAAAATTCAAACCCATTCAAATTCGGCCTAAAAAAGAAATTCCAAGATTAAATGCGTAAAATGATGAAATAATATCAAAAGAATCATGATCTTACCTCTAGATATGGAATGGAAGAAATGGAAGAGAGATTTGGACAATTTTTGTAGAGATTTGACTAAAGAGAGTGAGAAAAATGACAGAGGGGTTAGGTTTTGGAGGCTTTAAAGGTGAACGGGTCAAAACGCACCATTTCAATGATTTTACAAAGCAACGTATGTTATTTTGTGTTCAACGTACGTTACCATTATCTACAACGTACGTTATACACCCTCAACATACGTTGTGAAGCATCCAGTAGCCACGGATTCGAAGAAAAAATTACACAACGTACGTCATTCCAAACAACGTACGTTGATCATCCTTAGCCCTAGACAATGTAAGTTATGTCTTGTTAACATACTTCTTGCTCTGTATCCAGATAATGTATGTCACAGTCAACACAACGTTTGTTGCTATATGCCAGACAGTGTTCCTTGACTTCTTTCGCTTTTAGACAAGCGTCAGGTCATTCCTAAGGCTTAACAACACCTAAACCATCAAAATTACATTCATTAACCATCATCAACCATCTAATCATGATCGCAAAACTTCCAAGAATCAATTCAGAATTGAACGGAAACAATTCGGGATTGAATGGATTGCTACAAAGAACCTAGTTGGGACGAACGAGGTATTACAATTTTTAATTTGGTTTGGTTCAATTCTATTTTAACCAACTGCTCACCGTTAATCCTAATGGTAATTATGATATTCACCTAGAAAAGTTTGCAATATTTCTTTTGTGCAGACAGGGTATGTTTATTATAGATATATTTTCTAATATTTCTTCCGTACACGTTTAACTTTTCGAATTCACAATGTATTGTTTATATGTTGTTGGTATTTTTTCGTATTTTTAAATTCAAGGCATCTTGTTTATATGTTATTTGAATATTATTTATATGTTGTTGATATCTTTTGTATATATGTTATTTTATATGTTATTGATTTCTTATTTATATATTGTTTATATGTTGTTAATATCTTGTTTATATGTTATTTTCAAATTCAATGCATCTTGTTTATATGTTGTTTGAATGTTGTTTATATGATGTTGATATGTTTTATTTATCTATTGTTTATATATTATTTGAATGTTGTTTATATGTTGTTTGAATGTTATTTGTATGTTGTTGATTTCTTCAATATACAATGAATAGATGCTAAACAAATTTTAAACAAATTCATAAATCTGTAATTTATAAACTTGGCTACGTTAAACCGTAATTTTGATTTTTTTCTTAAAATATTGAAAGTGAGCTGTGTGAATTCGTCAACTACGAATTTGGGCCACGTGTATGTGAAAATGACTCGTAATCCTAAGCCATGAAGTTCAATACATAGCCCAAATTTTAAAGCCCAGTAAGTGGCCCATAGTTAAGGTGAAGCTTCATAAAAGCTAAAGACGATCATGCTTCTTACAAAAATTTTGAAAAATTTATAACATTTATTGTCACGACCTAAGATTGGACCATAACCGACATACAAGGTGGACCAAACCGTAGGCCCAGCCCATCCCGCATAAGCCTCAGAAGAATAGAACTCCAATTTTTTTATAACAAAAATTCAAAAGTAATATTTAGTTAAATAGAATATTCATACACAACTATAAACCGACAAATCTCTCGGTGTGGAGCATCTAACATGACATACATACGAGGGCCCAAACAAAAAGGCATTTACTGCTGAACAGGATGCCTCACTAAGCGATGAATAACAGACGATTGCTATCACCAAAATAACCTAGAATGTTAAGCAACAAAAAAGGGTGAGAATACTCAGTGAGGGACATAACTTTAGAGCACCTTTAAGAACTCACATAAACCATTTTGAAAACAGTTTCAGAAAATATCGACACATGTATATACTTATACAATATTAATATACACATCATACGTACTTGTATTAGTTCAAAAACTTTTTTTCCAAAACATTTCGCATAGAAGGCAAACAACATGCAGTAAAACATAATAAATATCAAATAAATATTATGACAGAAATTCAATTAACTATCATATATCAAACAACAAGCATTCAAATGATATTACTTATGTCAAACCTCGGAGATATACTAATACTGATATCACCAATCGTACACCCTCAATATACTAATATTGCTCTCAGCATCCCAATCAGAATCAAACAGGCTAGCAGCCTTAAGAGCTTAAACAGTACTCAACTCAAAAGGGGCAATAGCTGACAGCCTAAGGGCCTCAAACACTACCCATCACCCTAAGGTTCTCAAACCTAAAATAAATAGAAACTGATCAGTAAGGGTGTATCGCAAGCATTGTAGACCACGAACTCCAACAGGATACACCTCACAAGGCCATAGTACAGAATATTACGAGAGTATGATTAATAATACAGACTCACTAATATAATGTTTTAACATAATCAAATATTTAATCGAAATATATTTAAAAATCACACATAGCAAACAACTTGTATTCTTACAAGTCTATATTCTTATATAACATACTAAAATCCATATATTCACCCTAGTTCACTACTAGACACAGGACCTGGCTGAGCTGATAAATCTCCTAGTTGGCTAACTGATGTAGACTATTGCCACCGGAAATAAAATCAGAATGTGGACTACTGCCCCCGAAAACAAAATCATGTTGTTTGAGTTGAACACATGGGTTACATGTTACCCTAGTAACTAGGCCTTCCAGAACATTGGTATACCAAAAGCTACATTTATCCCTGTAGCACAGATGTCCCAAGTTAGAATAATTAAAATAATTATTTACAGACAATAGACTTGTAGAAATAGGCAAATAATAGCAGAAGTGTTACTGACCATGATATATGATACTCAGATAGCAGAATTTCAGATCAAAATATAACATATACTATAATATTATTCAAATTATTGATTTATCTTATCAAAACATTTTAAGCAGACAACATGAAGAGCAAATGATCAATTACTGAATATCTCTAAACTCTAACAAGTATGATATCATTAACGGACAAGCAATGCAAAACAATTATTTTCAAAAAAATACATTTATATTCAAATAGATTATTCTCCATAGAAAGCATCTATATACAAAATCCCCAAACAAAATATTTAATATGCAAAGAATATGAATTAGCTCAAATCAAATTTCTTCTCACAGAAATTTCAAACGAACCAGATTTTAGTAGTTCAGATTATATGGCAAAGTCAGAGCACATCAAAAACTATATAAGTCCAAAAAACACAGCCTATATGTCTAGAATGACATCCAACTCATCTGGATGCCTAGCTAAATAATTTGGTCGTGCACCTGCGATAGATGACTAGTCACCTCAAATATCAGATGGAACTGAAAAGAGACAGATCATATCGGAGTCAAATACGATACTATGGCAAATACGAAAAATGCTTGAAGTGCAGATGCAACCCAAACCCCCAACAACGTTAGAAAAATCCAATTGTGATTGAATATCTAAGTCTCTTGCCGAAAATCGGGAATATCAAAAATTTATGATCTAGCTGCTCAACTTTTACAAAATTACACTGTAGTCCCTAAGACCTCAGCAACTTACCGATTAGTCCGTAAACTTTTGAAAATTATAAGTCAATCCCTAAACTTTATGGAATTTACAAATCAATCCTCCAAATATTTTATAATTACATTTAGATCTCAAATATTCAAGAATTTACAATTTAGTCCCTATGACAAAAAATTATTCAAAAATGCCACAAAATTCGTACAAACTGACACCAATCATTATGAATCACTTACATAATCACCCAATCATATTTATTCATAAAAATCATTCAGTAATTTCATCAAATAAATAATAAATCATCAAAACTCAAATTTA
>CAODLS010561585.1:0-14823 GCA_948243855.1 Flueggea neowawraea | reverse complement strand
CCGATTCCTTCAAAAACAAAAGAGGAGAATTTGAGAAAAGTTCTTACCTTTGATGGAGGGTATGGAATAGTCCCATAACTTGGATACGAAGGCGTGGAGAAACTAAAGGAGTGATCTGAAATGCCCTTTGACCATGTATCTCTGGGTTGAAGAGGATTCATTCTATTTGGAAGATTGCTTGGTGAACACGTATAATGCTCTGAGGGCATGTGGAAATTTGCATTGTTGAAATCGTCGCATCTTCCAGTATCAGAAGAATAAAGATCCATTGAAGAAGAATGTTCGCTCACGTTTTGGTTTGTAGGAGATGAATATTGCTCTGCTATATTCGGCACAGGTGCAGTCTTCTTAAACACACGACACAATGCATACGCTTCCTGCATTAGATTTCAAGAAACCCAGATAGGAATAATTAAATTTCTGAGTATCTTGTAGTGAAACAGAGATATGAGATTCAAAGCACTCCAAAAACTAATTAAGAAGAATTAACTGAGTTGATTTGAAAATTTTAATATGTTATAAATTAAATTTTAAAAATTAGTTAATACCAATAAGTTTACTGGTTAAATATTTTTTTTTAAATTTAAATGGAGTTGCATATACCTGCAAGCCAGAAGCAGTTTCACATTCTCTCTCTTCAAGTCGATATTCATGCATAACCCAATCGGTTCGAGCACCATGAGGAGCTCTTCCTCTGTAGTAAACTAGGGTTTTCTTCGTGCCGACAGACCGCATCTGGGAATTTACTTTTCTATCCTTGCCTGTGGCCTTCCAATACCCAGCTTTGGTGGCACGGTTAGTCCTTGATCCATTTGGATACTTGCGATCTCTTGGACTGAAAAAATACCACTCTAGATCTTTGCTGGGTAGTAATGACTTTCCTGCAAAATGTTTCAAATGTTCTTTTTATTTTCACTAAAAAAGTAATTTATATTTCCATGGACATAAATTGAATGTAAATTGTATACCAAGATCCTTTCTTTAATTATTTAAATAATCCTCTCTTTAATAAAAGAACATAACCATTTAACTTAATTTTAAGAATATGACTACTCTTTTTATAAAAGAAATCACCATTAAACATAACAATGCTGTAAGATTACTTATAGGGTTGTGTTACATATATATCTCACTCGTCAAATTTATAGTATATTCGTAAAGTTGCACTAATAAAAGAATTCAACACATCTATTGCGGATGATGTTATCCTTTTCTTCGTTGAATGTTTTTGTTCTTTTTGACAGAACATTAGGGAAGTAAGAGATCTTTGTGTTCACAATTGGAACAACGGAAGACGAACCAGGAAAAAAAAAACATCTATTTAGATAAACAAAAGAGAGAGAGAAAGTAAGAAAAAGAAGAATAGGAACTCTAAAGATCTAGAGGTCATACGTTTTATTATTACATAATAAGTACTTAAGAACATCTTTTTATGATGATAAAGCTTAAGACGTTTGACCACTAATTCATAATTGCTTCTAAATAGAACCAAAAAGAAGAACAGGCATATATAAAGAGGTTTTGAAGTTGGTCGTCAACTTTTGAAAAGGAAATGCTTATTAACCTCATGTTATATACAATATTGCAAGAAACCATTCAAAGAATATTTAGAGTCCGTAAACATTACGTAAAAATTTAGGGCTTAGTCTGGAGAATTTTTTATTATTTTTTAGAAAATTATAAAACAGAGATGAAAAAATTAAAAATTTATTAAAAAATAATTTCTGCAAAACACACTTTACATTTAATAACTATGAAAAAAAAACACATAAAAATTTGGATTAATAGTAATTTATTTCTAATTTCTTATTTTTTTATGGAAGTTTACAAAAAAATAGAAACAAAATTGAAAATAGAAAATAAAAAATAAAAAATTTTTTTTTAAACAAAATATAGTCTAAGTGTTTAAAACAAAAAAAAAAAGAGAAAATTGATAGTCGATATGAGCTTCATGTCTTTTTTTTATGGTCTTCAAATTCATTTTCAAAGTGGTATAATTATCAAAGAATCTTCGTTGTAATATTCTTGTAATTGTTTTTAAAACACAATGTTAAACTAAATCAAGCTACTTTGTTTGGTAGGTAATTAAAACTGTAGTTTGCTTGATCAGTAAATATTCCTTATCACATGGTTCACTCGATCTTGGTTATCCTTAGAAACTTGGTTGGCTTCAGTGAGCTAACCTAGAACTATTCGAAACGATTTTTCTCTGTTGACATGAATGGATGGTTTTTAATAAATTTTAATTAGTAAAAAAAAAAGAGACAAAGAAAAATGAAATCAAACTTATAGGTACCTGGTAAATCCCAGGGCTCACACTTGTAGAGATCAACTTCAGGGATAATCTCTAATTCAATCTTATGCCCATTAATCTTTCTTTTCAGATAGTAAGCAACGAGTTCCTCGTCGGTTGGATGGAAACGAAAACCAGGAGGCAATGAAACAGGTGCCATCTCCTTCCAAATACTTCTTGATCAACTTTCCACACAAAATCCAATAATTAGTTAGACAAAATATATATAACTGTAGAGAAAATTTCAAATCAAATAATATATAGAAAATATAGTATACTGTAGTCAAATAACCGATAAATCCTTTGTAACTAACTAGTATATTGAAATCATTCTCAACTCTAAAGAGTTGAATGACAACGTAATAATGTATTATAATTACTTAGATTAGGACATTTAGATTGGGACTTGAATAAATGTTTCATTAATAGTATTGTAGTGACCGATACTAGACAGCGAGAGACATACCGTTTAGCAAAGCAAGGAGAAGGCAAGAGGGACGGAGGGATAGGGGAAGAGAGAGAGAGAGCTAAAGGAAGGCGAGAGAGGAGAAGAATGAAGAAGTTGGTGGATGGGGTTTTGATAAGAGAACAAAAAGAGAGAAAAAGTGGGTTAAGAAAAAAGCAAAAGCAATTAGCTGCCACCACCTCCCACCCTAAACTTCACTTTGCCCTTTTCATGTCTTTTTCTTTCTCTGATCAAATGATTCTCGTTACCGTTCCTATCAAGCTCCATCATAAAAAAAAAAAAAAACCTTCTTTCTCTCTCTACATCTCTCTCCAATTATCCCATGCTTCATTCTTGTCCTTTCTTGGAATCCAAACTCTCCCACATGATGATTCGATGCATTACCGACCTTTTCACGTTAGACCAAGTATCTACGTTAACTATCAACCGTTCTAACCGAATTTCGGCCTCGTTTTCTTCTAACTCAAGATCATATTTATGTTTCTCTTTCCACGTGCTCATTGTCACTAATATATCAGTCATGTTTGTGTTAATTATTTGTTCTTCATATCGGGTTGGTATTTACGTACCTATGCAAACAAATTGACGATACCATATACCACAAATAAGGTTAGAATCAATCCTCGAACAAAAAGCTCATTTTCACTTTTCTTTTTTCACAAATTTATTTGGTACTATGAAAAAATTATAGGATCGTGCAAAAAGGGAGAAGATTGCTACATGGTTCCCCTTAATTCACTAATATTAATGCGGCAAAATCAGAAAAGTATGGGCCATAGAGATCTTTTCTGTGGTGGAAAATATATTCTTACGTAGCTTTCAATCATTGAAAATGACAATTTTTTGGTGTAGTCATGTCGCAAACTTGACATACCGACTGTTAATTTATGTGGTTATAATGTTTGCATCGATTGTTCACCCGGTTTAATATGCTCGTTGACAAATACAAAAGTCCGAACATGATTGCAGGAGATGTCTTGGTTGCCATTTGTTGCGAAGAAGAATCAAAATGTCACGACCACGACCAACATTGCATATACACGAGCATGCATCGCATATGATATACATAATATGTGTATCGATCTGGCATTGCATATGTCATAGTCCCATTTGTTGATATGGGTTGCGAATATTTTAGAAAAAAATTACGAGAGTGAAAATATTTATCGGTAGGAGAACCAGGGTTCAAAAGTGAAAGATTTACAAAAGAGAGTTAAATCGGTGATTTTTGTAATTACATCTAGATATTTGTATAAATTAGTCTCTTATTTAGTTACTGCATCTTTAGGCATGCTTATCTGTAACAAATATTAGAAATGGATTAGATAGAAAGAAGAAAAGTGTGAGCTTCTGATTGAACCCCCTCTAAGCACCTCAACACCTCGTGCTTAGGAGGTGCCATATATATGTTGCTATTAAGCATGAAGGTCTTATTATTTTTTTTCTTAGAACATTGAATTGAGAGAAAACAAGAGAAAAAAGTGAGGAAAAACACATTTGTTAAGCATCTTGATTTATGGATTCTTGCACTCTCCGGATCATAGGAGTGAAGTAAGTGTTTCTCTTCATTCATACACATTTAATATGCATTAGAATATGTATTTAGAGGTCTGATGCTGATTGGAATGCGATTTGAGCATAAACTCATGTGAACTGAAATATGGGTCTGATTGTGTCTAGATTTCAGTCTGTATCGCAACCTTGTTTTAAGGAAGTTAAAAATGGATGTAGTCAAAGTGTAAAACATGAAAGTTTTTTATTTATGTGTATAATATATTTCTGTAAAGTTTCAGAGGGTACATATGTGTATAACAGACAGTAGTTATGAATTAGTTTAAACAGGTCTAATCTGGCGAAAGTTGTAATTTGATATTGTGCGTAGACTCCATTTGAAAGACGTAGAGTCTGATTTTTGGCATAAGTGAACCTTTATATGTTTTTTTATATGTGGCTAAAATTTGATAATAAAATGATTTCGTTTGGTTGTCGACAGGAGAGGATAATGCAAATTGGTCAGATTGCATAAGTAGGCTTGATTTGTATTCCGTCAACTACTATTGAATATTAGACGCCTATAACAGTGGTGTAAAATATATGATAGTATCTTAGTTCATACCAAATCATATGATTGAGTACATATTAGAAGTGTCGCACATCGAAACATGCATTATTTGAGCATCACATGCATACGCTGGTACATACACATTCTATATTGAAAGGCAATTATGTGAACATGTGTGATAGGTGAGAAGGGCTATGAAGAGACTCCAGAGATGAGGTAAGGAACTCCAAATTGTTTTGTTTTGTTAGTGAACCCACTACGTGCTCTGTTTGTATATTGGCTTATAGATCGTTATTACTGAGCTAATGTGAAATACATGATATCATTGGTATTGGTTGTTGTTAATGATCTGATTATGGGTTATTGATGAATTCTTATATGATAAGCACTTGAATATTGATGATGAGATGTTGGACATAATGTATATGAGTTATTGAAAATGATATTGAGATACACTTTCGTATATGTTTCGCATCTGATTCCATATGTCTTAAAAGGAATGGTATGACCAATGTGTTCATGTATGTGCAATACTTTTGGAAATATTGGTTATATGATAAATTAGATGGAACTATGTGCTATACGCAGCTAAAACTCGTAGGAGCCACCTATGGATTCCATTCTACTATATTGGGCTGGCCAACAATTTATGTGATTATTTGATAAGACCTACGGGTCAATTCTATTGGTATTGGAAAGATCCTTGAGATTGCAAGTAAATAGTTCAAATGAGTTAGAAAGTTAGAAAGTAAGAGAGAAAATAAATAGCAAGTCTTAGCAAATGTCTCTCTTGTCTTCCTTCTTCTCTGGGAAATCTATTCATAGCCACTTGTAAGAATATAATCGTTGGAGTCTCAAAGTAGCCGTTGTGAAACAAATAGAAATTCTATCCAGTAATGACTTCACCTTTTACTACGTGCATAGCAACCATCTACGTGTATAATACCTTATTCCAACTGAGTCCTGTGCACTTTGATCTTCCTTTTACGTGAATTAATATGAACCCAGTAATCACTGCCTTGGATAGATAGGCATCTATGTGCCTTGTTCCCATTCTACGTGCATAGACAGGTGATATACGTGCTTTGCACCGTGTTTTGCGTGCATCGATCTGACTTCCAGAATATTCAATTTCAACCAGGCATCTTGCTACGTGCCTTATTCCTTCTTCTACGTGTATTGTCGGATTTCCAAGATGCCTCATTTAATTCTCCATGCCAAGTTGTAAGGAATATTCAAATTCAAATCCCGATGAGCGTTTTAACTTTGTCTACATCTGCAGCTCGTCTACGTGTGTTATAGCTTTACAACGTTAGTAGAGATTCTTCCATCAAAGTTCACACCTTTCACCATCTACATACATTGCACCTCATCAACGTGTCGCTCAATGCTTGTAACCCCCATCTATGTGCATTAAGCCTCTTGTACGTGCGTAGGATCTAGACATCATAAGCTCAGCATGCTTAAATATTCCATAGCATGCTTTGATACCACAACTCACATAGTCTGCAATTTTGCACCTCTTTCATGGATGTTTTGTGCACATCATCATCAAAATCAAAGTCAACAATCTCCCACTTTTTGATGATCACAAAATATACATGAATTTAAACACCTATTCATCAATAGTAAATATTTAATCAAGGATTTTACTCTTTGTCACATGGTTAGTCCAACATATCAATAAAGCACAATGTTCAAGTCAAGAGAGATACCAATTTTAAAATACATGTATGCAAATTCATGCAATATTCTTCCCCTTTTTGTAATCATCAAAAAGGATATGCAAACCAACATTCTCCCCCATTTTCAAAGAAATAGAATCAAAAATCATTTAGCACAACTCCCCCTAAGCAAATGCATTTTTCAATGAAATCATTTTGGAAGTAAAAACTCCCCTTTTGTTTCAAAACATGCATAATGATTTTCAAAGAAATATTTCTCTTTGAAATTAAAAAAAAAATTCAATGCATGTATCCACATTTATTGTAATCAATTCATATATGCATTTAACACATCAAACCAATAAATGAGCAATATGTCAAAAAATTTGAGAAATCATTCAAGGTAGCCATTTTTGGAATCTTTAACTTTGGATGTTAAGCCAAAAAAGATATTATCAAGAGCACAAGCGTCGATACCAACTGAAAACTTCGGTCCTAATGTGCAATGGCAATCCAAGAAGAGGGTGAATTAGATTTTTAGCAAGTTAAAAATTTTATTCAAAATCTTTCGCAAACTAGAACAAATAACAAAGTTCTTTTAAAATAAAATCCAAGTTAAATGCAGAAGCAACTTAAAACCAAATATCCAATCCACACACAACAATATAAATCAAATGCAAAGCAAATGGGAGAGAGAGTAAGGGAAGAGTGAACAAATCTGATTTATAGTTGTTATATCCTATACTTTTCGGTTATGATCCCTGTAGTTTTCAAATTTTATCTTGATGATATTTGGAATATCAGTGGATGATATTTGATGTTTTATGATGATAATCATGTCAGGTTGGATGTCGTTAAGTTTTTGCAATGATTCGGGACGAGTTCTAAAGCGAGAGAAGTCGAAAAGGGAGAAGCAAGGCACCTTACGCACGTAATGGCTAGGCCTAACGTACTTAAGGCACATAAGCTTCACGTACGTGAGAAATAGGTGTTATATACATGAGTTAGGCTTATAGGATGATCCACGTACATGAGATTTGGATGTGACATAAGTGAGGTCGGGTCTGATGCTTCCAGAATCAATTTTTGGCCCCGGTGACGTACGTGAGATGTCTACACACGTACGTAAATGAGACTTAAGGTGACATACATGAGCTTCGATCTGTCAGTATTTAAAGCATTCAACAACCCGACTTGCTTCATTTATTTCACTCCTCTCTCACTCAAATCTTCTCTCAACTCGTTTGGACTCTTCAGCTTGGTTCGTCCATCATCTCTAACCATTTTCAGAGGTACGATTGCATCTCTGCTTTGGATTTAACTTCTCTTTCATTCTTTGATTCATGGATTTCGTTTTTTGCCGAAATTGCTAAGGTTCGAATTTTTATGATGATTATGAGTTAATTGATGTTTAGGGTTGTTAAATTAGACTTCATTGAGGCTAAAGGAACTCGATTTGAGCTTTGAAACAAATGATTTGATGTGTTTTTGTGTGAGTTAGGGTTTTGAACATTTTGGTTGATTTTGAACGATTTTGGAGTTTGTTTGTTGGATTTGTTGATTGATTAATGTTCCTAAGGTCAGTTGTAAGCAATGTGGACATATTGGAATGTTGGATATTGATCGAAACGAAATTTCAATATTTTTAGAATAAACTTATTATTGTGTTATATTTGTAATTCCTGGAAAGTTTGCTCTAGAAGTGTAATTTTAGAAAAGTATGCTCCAAGCTATAATTTTTGAAACTGGAACTCTAGATTTGTAATTTGTGAAAAGTTGGGAGAGCGACTTGGAATTTTACGAGTTAAGATTTGTTTCTCGATTTTTTAGAGTTCGGGGACTATTTTGGAGATTCTGAATATTTGGAAAAGCTAGTAGTTGTTCCAGAATATTTTGAGGACCAATTGAAAATTTGTCAAGTCTCAGGGACTAAAACGTAATTTTACATTTGTCGGAGACCAAACTGTAATTTTACATAGATTTTGAATTTGGATTAAGAATGACAGAATATCATTCGAAGTATGTTTTTGGGATCTTTTGAGGGTCCAATCATGCATTTGCATCGCATAGCATTTGGTACCACCACAGTCTTCATTTTGATATATGTATATTATGTTGTCTGTGTTCAGCTTCTTGTTCCTGTCAGCGAGACCAGTCACTGACTAGTGGGACTTGACTGGTGATACTACTTTGACTTCCAGGTGAGTGAATAGCAGTTTCAGACATGTAGGTTGTGTCTCGAAACTTTTATTATGTTTTTGCTATGCTGAACATATTTATGAAAATGGACTAATTTGAGGATTGGTTTAATGAATAAAATGATTATGTTATTTTTGTAATCAACGATATGTTTTATGAAATTGATATATATGTATTATATATTTGTTCCATGATTTTAAATGCTAATTTGCATGCATATGATTTATGCTATGTAAAATGATGATTTTGGTTTTATGATACAGGACACCTATGCTAAGGGGTCGAAGTAACATTTGGTATACCAATGATACATGTATTATGAAATCTCAGCTACCAGGAATGCTGGTAGTCACGTGTTCTAATCCAACACGTGAATTGTTATGATAGTGGCCGAGTTCACAACACCCAAGTTATTTTGTGCCACGTGCACACCCATGTTTATGGTCCCCTATCGACGATATATGTTTTGACTTTGATTGCAAACGATTTTCGATAAGGTTTTTGAAAAGCTATTACCTATGTAGTATATGTGTGTGTGTGTGTGTGTGTATACATGTATGTGATATTTTTGAACTGTTTTTAAACAATCTTTGTGAGGCACGTATGAGGCAATATGGAGTGTTATTCCTCACTGGGTTTGACCCCTCTTTGTTTTTCTGTCTACTGTTGATCTTATCTTCCAAGTTCACAGATTTTGGTTTCGATAACTATTCTGCATCTTGGATAACCAGTGACGTTTCTTTGGTTAGTGATGCCCTTTTGTTCAGACATTTTTGTTATGATGTTAGAGCTCTACACCGAGATGCTATACTGGGTAGTCATTTTGTATTTTGATGCACTTATATGATTTTACCTGTTGTCTGATTTATTACTTTATTTTGATATATTTTACCCATCTATTCTTCATATGTCAAATATGACTATATTTCATATGTCTAAAATAAAAAATGTTTTAACCAAATGTTTTAATAAGTTGGGTAGTATGTTTATGATCCATGAGGCTTGTGCTAGATGGATCGAGCTTCCACAGACAGTTCACCTCGTATGCCGGTTACGGTCCAGGAATGGGTCGTGACAATAGTGGTTTGGTCCTCCTTGACCTATGTCTACTCTTCTAGAACCCCTAGAGAATTTCAATCAACTATGTCCTCAGTTTCGGGTGGAGGGAAATCGTTGCAACCATTTGTTTTTGCGGACTTAACAAGCAAACTGTTACACCTTATTTTTCTAGACACAACAAGAAAAGTGAATTACTAGTTTTTGTGGGCTCAAATAGAAAATCGTACACCTTTTTTTAAGGACAAAACAAACAAATCAAACATCTAGTTTTTGCAGCCTTGACTAGGAAACCAAACATCTAGTTTTTTAAGGCTCACTAGCAACACTCTTGTTTTTCTAAGGCACAGTAAGAAAATCTATCTACCTCAAGCAAACAACCTTGCTTGATACAAAATTAACCCAATAGTATAAAAGATTTAAGCTCACACCAACCTAGAAATAAGATTGCAAGTAAATAGCTCAAATGGGCTGGAAAGGCAGAAGTAAGAAAGAAAATAAATAGCAAGTCTTAGCAAATGTCTCTCTTAGTTTCCTTCTACTCTGTGAAGTTTATTTATAGCCACTTGCAAGAATATAGTCATTGGAGTCTCGAAGTAGTCATTGTGAAACAAATAGAAGTCTTGTCCAGTAATGACGCTTGTTCCAACTAAGTCTTGCGCGCTTTGATCTTCCTTCTACATGCATTGCTATGAACCTAATTCTATGTGCCTTGTTCTCGTTGTACGCCCGTAGACAGATATCTACGTGCTTTGCACCACGTTCTGCGTGCATTGATTTGACTTCCAGAATATGCAATTTCACCCAGACATCTTGCTACGTGTGTTGTTCCTTCTTATACATGCGCTGTTGAATTTCCAAGATGCCTCCTTTAATTATCCACGTCAGCGTTTCAGGAATATTCAAATTCAAATACCGAGAAGCGTCTTGGCTTTGTTCACATCTGCAGCTCGTCTACGTGCATTATAGCTTTACAACGTGCGTAGAGATTCTTCCATCAAAGTTTGCACCTTTCACCATCTACGTACATTGCACCTCATCAACGTGTCGCTCAATGCTTGTAAACCCCGACTACGTGCGTTAAGCCTTTTATACGTGCATAGGATCCAGACTTCATAAGCTCAACGTGCTTAAATATTCCATAGAGTGCTTTGATGCCACAACTCACATAGTCTGCAACATTGCACCTTTTTCATAGATGTTTTGTGCACATCATCATCAAAACCAAAGTCAACAATCTCCCCATTATGATGATAAAAAATATATGAATTTGAACACCTATTCATCAATAGCAAACAACTTGATCAAATATTTCACTTCTTATCACATGGTTAGTCCAACATATCAATAAAGCACAATAAGCAAGTTAAGAGAGATACTTACAAATACATGTATGCAAATTCATGCAATATTCTTCCCATTTTTGTAATCGTCAAAAATGATATGCAAAATCAATATTCTCTCCCATTTTCAAAGAAATAGAATTAAAAATCATTTAGAACATATAACTCTCCCTAAACAAATGCATTTTTCAGTGAAATCATTTCAAAAATAAAAAGTCCCCCTTTATATTTTAAAACATGCATGGTAATTTTCAAAGAAATATCTACAATTTGAAATTAAAAAAAAAAACTAAACGCATTTGTAATTACTCATTTTTGGGTAATGTCAAAAATTCAAAAAATAAAAAAATATAAATTTGGATTCGAATTTTTCTAACTCAGTCTTGTTCTTATTCGGTTTTTTAATTTGATCTCGATTTTGCTTCTTAATTTGGGGTCAATTTTTACCAAACGTAATCTTAATTTGTTAGTGTCCCTTTTTCTGATGGCCCATGTGATGTCGGCCAATTTTTGGTGATTATTCGTGGCCCCATTTTGTCTAATGGCCTATTTTTCCTTTCGGCTCATTCTAGAAACTGAATCAAGTGAACCCATTCCATTCAAATCCAATTATATTAACAAAAATAAAACAGGGAGAGGGAATCGGATAGGTGGGCGTAGACATCATTCTTTGCCTCCTGCAATGATGAAAACCAAGCAAGTTGGCTCAAAAATTAGTCTTTCTATTTCTATAAGAAGCAGACAATATAGAGCAGAGAGAGGGGGGGGAAATCCCGATACCTAAACAGAATACTCAACCAATCCAGACCAATACAACAGAAAAATTGAACCATCTTCACCAGCGACCACATACCCATTTCCACCAAAAACACCAAAATCGTCATCTCCTTTCACCATTCAAGCATCTTAATCACTCAAACCGACTCCTCTTCTACTAAATCCGAACACCACAAACACCACCACCACTCTCAAAATCGTTGTTCCCCACTCCCTTCACCAACCAAAAAACTCCAAAACCGTCACTGTCTCCATCACTCCAAACCGAAACCGTGGCCCTCTCGACCACTCTAACTCCAAAATCTCGCTGCATGTCGTCCTTCTGTCCTTGGCGTCGTTCCCTTTGACTAAGAACATGGACAAGAACTATGAAACTCACCTGGACAAAACAATGACATAAGAGAAAAATTTAAAAGAGAGGAGACAAGATTAAAGGAACGAAAATAACCATAGAAAGGAAATCAATAAACTAAAAATAAAAAGGGAACGGCGGACTTGAGATCTTGACACCATGGAAGTTGCTTGCTTTGCTTCTTCACCGGCGCCATCTCTCTCCCTCTCTCTCGGCTTGCTCTTGCCGCTGCCCTTCCTTGGTTCTCTCCCTCGCTTCGTTTTGTTTTGTGGTGAGTGAAGACCTAAACCTAAGCCTTGTTTGGTTGATGATTTTCCATTGTTTATAAAATATGGTATGGTTAAATTTTTATTTTTTTTACTTTTATAGATTTATGGTATGGTATGGTTTTTTATTTTTCAAAAATTATGAATTTTAACGGATTTTGTAAACCACTAAAATAATAATTTTTCGTAGTTACCGATGATTTATAAATTTAATATTTCTAAAATACCCCTAGAGAATACCATAAAACACTATACTATACCACTAAATTAGGATATTTTAGTTATTTTATCAATTCTACAATTGTACCATGCCACAAAATCAAACAAAAACTGTTATTTAATCATGTTATATCATATTATCTTCTCAAATACAGTAAGCAGTAATTAAAACATCATATCATACTGTATCATACCATACTATATATTAATAAATCAAACTGTCAGTCATCCAAACAAAATATGTGGTATACTATGTTATATTTCGGTTAGGCCTCTAGTTTATGGGCTTCTCGTTATGTGGATTGTTCCTTTTCTTTTTGGGAGAATTAGAGAATTATACTTAAAAAATATCAATTTTTAAAATAACATGTCAAGTTTGTAAGTATTAAGACTGTCATTTATATTTACCACATATCAAAATGCTATTTTTTAAACCTGTGAGAAATTAATTTTTTTTCTAAAAAGGTATTTTTAATCCAGATTGTGTTTTAGGTTCACAACAATTCATAATAGGGTACACAATTCATATTTTCAGAAAAAGTCTAAATATTTTTTATTATTATTTTGTTAAAAAATTTCAATAAATTTAGCAAATTTTTTGGTTCACAATACTTCACATGTATGATATTTTTTCAGTTTAGAAAATACATATTTTTAACAATTTACAATGGTTCATATTATTCATATTTTTTAAAAAGTATAAAGGAAATTTTTTATTTTTTTTAGAAATATTGAACGAATTTCATCCTAATTTTTTTTCCAGAGTTGATTTTGACGTTCACAATGGTTCACAAAGTAATGTACATTTTTGCGAACCATTTTGAACTAAAAACAATAAATTCACAATATTCACAAATTTGGTTCATAACAGTTCACAAATGATTCACACAATACATATTTTTTTTAAAGTGTAAAATAATTTTTTAATTATTTTTTTAGAAATTTCAACCGAATTTTTTTAAAAAATTATTTTTTCTAGAGTCGATTTTGACGTTCACAATGGTTCACTGAATGATGTACATTATATTATACATTATTGTTAACCATTATGAAAAAAATTTAATGTTAAAATGAATTTTAAAACAACAAGTTTAGCAATATTAAAAAAATAACAAGTTCAGCGATGTTATATGAAAAAATAGCATGTTCAGGGACTTAATCATAATTTTACACTAAATGAATTCTAGGTTTCAGGAACCCTAGCCCCAACCGTTTATGCCGCCGCCCATACACAATCGCGCCACCGCTCGTTCGTTCGCATCTCCATTCGTGTCCATTCACAACGACGAAAGAACTGAGCGACGAGCGACGGACTTAGCAACAACGACCGAACGCTAAAGAGCGAGGAGCGGCAACGATGAGTGACGAACGAAGACAATGAAAGAGAGATCAAAAGTTTGAGAGACAGAACGCACGATGAGGCAGATGTTGTTTGGATTAGGAAGTTCATTACTGGATTAGGAGTTGTCCCAAGCATCCTAGATCCAATTGAACTACATTGTGATAACAATGGGGCCATCACACAGGCTAAGGAGCCCCGATCACACTAGAAATCCAAACATATACTCAGGAGGTACATCTCATTCGAGATATCATCGAGAGAGGAGATGTGAATATATGCAAGATTCCTGGAGAAAACAATGTATCAAATCGGCTAACCAAGCAGTTAGCTAAGTCAAAGCATGAAGGTCATGTTAGATCCTTCGGGCTTAGGATTATGGCTGATTGGGACTAGTGCTAGTGAGAGATTGTTAGTGTAAGTCCTAACCCCAATGCATTGTATCCAGATTATATTTTATATAAGACATTGTTTTATCTCATTATTATTCATGTGCATGTTTAATTGGATAAAACATCTGTGAATAGTGATTCTGTTTAAGTTATCAAATATGTAATTTGAATAGTAAAACCTTGAAGCATAAAAGAATACTATTCTAAATATCCCTAGTTGATTATTATCATGTGGATGATAATAAACCAAGACGAGTATGTACTATGTGAGATGATCACGTTTTATTCGTCATAGGATATGGGATATCAATCAGAGAACATAGAACATGTTAGAGAACAGTGTTTTGGATCGATCAGCTTATGAGAATACTACATGGTTGAAAGGTCATAAATAT